>JAJMLV010000228.1:12511872-12525764 GCA_027123465.1 Erythroxylum coca | reverse complement strand
CTTTAGAATACGCACAATAAAAAAACAAGTGGTTCCTACTTTCATTTACAAGTTTGCACAACACGCAAGTAGGATCAAAAGTACCAAAATACCAATCTTTAGTACGCAACGGGTTTTTAGTTGCAAGCCACAAGAAGAAAGCAGATTTGAGCACCTTAGTACACTTAACAGAACGTTATCTAGTGTTTTTTTTTTTTTGATCTGAGCACCTTGTAAGGTGTGAACTGTTTCCCCTCAACAAGGAGACCATCTTATTGGAGTTCCTCTACCACTATGAAAATATTTTATATTCTATTCCCATCTTTGAGCTGTGATGACCTTTTAAATAGTTATGCAGTTTCTGTTTCTCACTAAGCTTTACTGATGAAGATCTTCATCCCAGGATTTAACAAGAATGTTGCAACATGTGATATAGGTAACATCTTTTGTTATATTACACTGAACCTACTTAAGATTTTTTTTTTTAAATCACTAGGTTCACACTTGCAGAGCGTTACATCAAAACAAGGAAATTCCATATCGGATCAGAAAAGGGAAACTACAAAGCTAGCATTCTCACCAAAACAAATAAAGCTAGAAAGCAGGTTTGCCTCGTCCCTTCAGGGTGTAACCACGATTTGAAACATTTACACGGAAACTTCTTCCCCATCTGTGGGTCAAAAAAGGAGGAGGCAAACCGCAATGCTAGAGAACCAATCAACGTCCACGCTTTGTTGGTTATCTTCTCAGAACTATTTACAATTAGCATCTCTCAAAAATCTTGTAAAGCTTCTCCAATGAAGCAATCTGCAGGAACCAAGAAACTTAGTTTCAGTTTCAAACTTAATCATGCATCCAAATGTCATAGGCCACTAAGCATTTGTTGCTTTAGACGACATAGCATACATTTTTTATTAGTTTCTGATGGGCATATTCAGCTGTCAGCCAAACATGTGCAGGCTAGCTTTTTCATTCATTAGATATCACCAAACCTATTGCTCTAAATAAGCCAAAAAGCTGACGGCAAAATTGCAAAACTTGAATGGAATAGTACGCAACTACATGCATGTCAACTTCCTAATTTGGTAAAGTCCAGGTGAAAGAAATTACTCACCAAGTATATCATGAGAAACTAAGATCCATAAACTGCAATTGATAGAATATCTTACCTTAACAAATGTTCCATTCGTAGCCATTGAAGTTGAAGGCTTTAGAAAGAGTCTCATGGCGGGAAACAGAACATGCTGGATTGACCATTCACGCTGGGCCCATGCAGACTCTGCTTCAGAAAGTAGCTCGTGCTCAATCTCACTGTCAGTTACAGTGTCTCCTGTAAAAAGAAGACTCAAAATTTGGAATTTCAGTAAGAATATTTCCGGATGTCTCACCATGATTGCAAGAAAGTGCATAATATCGAGGACAGGGAACAGTTGTAATTTGCAAGTTTATTGAAGTAATAGTAGGAGACATGGTCCAGCACACACACGCTTGTATACTTCCTAAATGCATTTTGCCACTAAGCAAACAGTGGATTCATTAAACAAAATAGACTCAAAATCTTTTTGTATAGTGGTAAGCCTTCAATCACTTGAAACCATGAGACTTTCTTATCCTCCACGTTCTTTTACTACCTTAACCAGAATATGTTAAAGCATATATCAACGATTGAGCTCTGAACAGGCTTCATGGTTTCTGGTTAACCCCATTATCATTTTGAATGTCTGCATAATCTTTATTCACCTAATATTAACAATATTATCCATAGGTAATAAAATATTTTACTCTATGTATTAATATAAATACTAATAACTTCAAATCATGCATTTATTTATGCATCATAATATAAATCTTAATGATGCCAAATATATTATTCTTTGGGTAGTATATAATATCTACTGTTAATTACATTTCTGAAACGAACATATATTTTTCATTGAGCAGAGTTGTCTTTCAGACTTTTCAATAGAAAAAGGAAGAGGTAGAAATAGGAAGAGAAAATGATAACTGGAATTAGAAATGCGTTTTCCAGAACTAAACAACCCCTTAATTTGATAAACTTTTTAATTTATCAAAATTGTATAAGAATAAGATATACTTCTCTTAAGTAGAGTCAATAAAATAAGTTCTCTCTCTTAAACATTCTCTTCATTTTCTTCCAAAAGCTCAACACCACCCATATGTCTGCAAGCTTATTCAAAACCAGACCCATTTCTTTACAAGCTTGCTACCCTTTTCCAAGAGCTTGATACTTATCCAGTTTCATTTGCTAGATAAGATCCACAACTTGAACAGTCACAGAGAACTTGTAGTACGTCTATTAAATATTTAGTTTTTTAACTCCTATTCATAGTTAAAAGTTTACATCTATATCCAAGTAGAAAGTAGCCGTTGCGAGTTTGCTACATTTTAAAAACTATAAAGAAGTATATGAAACAAAATAGATAAAGATGAATCATAACAATTAATTACAGTATGTACTAGTTGCAACAGCTGTTGCGAGTTTGCTAGTTACATTTAAAAATTATAAAGAAGTATATGAAACAAAATAGATAAACATGAATCATAACAATTAATTAAGGTATACGTACTAGTTGTAATATAATATCTCAAAGATAAAAAGAATTAACAGATTACATCAACATTTACATGATCATTTTTACTGCATTATTCCATTTTATTCCTATGTATACTTGGGCATTAAGATGTGAAAATGATTACTTAATTGCTGAACAAAACAAAAGAAAATAGATTAACAACATTACTCGTACTACAGTTTTCACTATATTCCATATTATAAAATTGGCCAATTGAATAATTTTATGCATTGCCCTCTATGTCGCTAGTTAGTACATGTAACCCATGTAGTACTACAGAAAGTAAGTCATCATGAACCTATCCACATGTTAAGCAACTACTCTGCTTCCCTACTATGAGTTTGGAAAAGCTTGAATCGTCAATAATTTAAGAACTAAACTTATTTGTATTATGCCACCCATAGAAGGACAAGAAGGACAGGAAAAAAAATAAAAAACATAGAGAAAAGTAAATGAAACGTTACTGGTCAAGTTAATAAGAAATAAGAAATGCTAGATTCATGCATGGGAGTTATAAAAGCAGATATAGCACACCAATTGCATTGTCATGTTCAGGATTCAGGGAAACATACCGATAACATTGGAATCTTCTGGATCTGGAGGATTATTTACATGTTTAGTTCTATAAAATCGCAAGCCATTTCCAGATGGGTTGGGCAACAACGGGGGATGCATGGCATAAAAATTTCCAAGAGCAGCTGCAATTGTCTGAAAGCAGTTCTTTTCATCCTCCCAATCAACCTGCAAGAGTGTAAATAGACTTCAGCACCAAAGCATATCTATGCATCACGCTGATTTTTATGAAACTTTACAGCTTCATCATGATCTGTGGTGATCCAGTCTACTGAGGTAAGACTGTATTCTGCAGTATAGCTGACATGACTAAACAAATAGGTCCACAAAACATGTTCACTTTATCCCAAAGAAGTGCAATAACCAAATGAATGTAAATTCATCTCACATGCGTACACTTTCTTCATATGAAGAGAAAAATATCTTCAAATAAGAGATCACTGGTAAATCTTTTAGTCCAAAATAGCAACATAAGTCACACTGCAATTTAGAATATGACACAGAACAAGTATTGGAAAAACCTTGAAAATACATCATTTTCCAGATTACACAATGCAATTTAGAATGACACCAACGAACACCTTGAACATACATCATTTCCCAGACTAAGTACAAATTCAGGAACTCGATCCATATCAGGTATGTATTGGTCCAGTATGACAGGAAGCCTAGATAAATTCCCTTGTGAGTCAATATAGATGCAGAAGTATTCCTCTAGCATTTCAGCCTTTTCCTTGAGTAATTGAGTATTAATCTGTAAAAGAAAGAACCGAAAATCATCGACAATATCAAGCACATTGATCATTCAAACAAACTTTTGAAAACTGACTCTAACTACTATCTTTTATTCTACTGAAAATCAAAGAAGCAAGAGAACCAGCATACAATAATTAATGAAGAAAAAAAAGGCCCCATAGTATTTGTAAAGAGACACAAATATAAGCTCATGATGAATTGAGTAGGAAGATTAAATTCATTCCAATAGTTTAATATATTTGATAGTTGGATGACTATACATCTACCAAAAGTTTGTTGACTTGATGCCTAATTACATGATATTTATTTTTTATCAGCCCTTATCCTTTGGATTCAGAGACTGATGTTTCCATTAACATGAATATTTATCCTGGGAATTAACTCTTCCTATATGTTTTCTAAATGGTAACTTTTAAACAGAGACCAGAGCTTGCAGACATAGATGCTTGATGGTTAGTAAAATTCAAAGTTTAAAACAATAGCATAAAGATGTCTTTTTTGGGATAATGCCCACATGTGAAGTCATTCTTCCAATTAACTATTCGATCATATCAAAAACTTTGGCTCAACCAAAAGAAAGTAAAACTAATCCCTGGTGCATATTAAAATCCATCATAAAAATATTACTATAGCAGTCATCCAATCACCAAAAATAAATCACATAAGGTGAGAAACAAGCCGAGGAGGAACGTGAAAGTGGAAAGAAAACAAATGATCTAGTGAGTAAAATTGACAGTTTATGAACAAGAAAGAGGACACAAATGATCTAGATAATAAATTTTACTTCTGCAATCTTCTCCTTCAAATCTTCATTCTCATCAAATTCTGGATCTAGGTCTTCCTCCTTCAATGCCAAAATAATGAGGTCTGAGAGAGGGGCTGGATCACTCAATTGGATAGCATTAAAATGAGCAAACCGACGCAGAACTTGTTGATACATGATCTCTTTGCTGTGAAAACATGAAAAGCTGAAGTTACAGAAAAAGTAGAAAATGACCTTTCTGTATGGAAGAGATGTAAAGGCAAATAAATAAATGCGCATGCATATCCATGGACATAAGTGTTAAAAGTATATGAACCATTAATGAATCTGACCAACAACTTAAAACTTTTGAGTCGAACAATTTTTTGACATGGTATCACAGTTTTTATGACCTGGAGATGTTGATCACAAGCCATGTCTCCCTTGATTGTTTGGTAGACTTGTGATCTTTATGCCCACACTTCATGTTAGAGTCATATTAAACTATATGAATGATTCCTGAACTTCACCCAATAGCCTAAGTCTTTGGTCCACTGATTTCTTGACAACATGTAATGTAAATGCATTTATCAGATCCTTATAAAGCTTAGTATGAACACAAGCAAATCATCTCAAAGACCTTGGAAACAAAATTACCATGCATCTTAGAATCGTATTCCCTAAAGGGGATTTGTGAATGTAGAACAATTATTAAGATAATACAAAACTCTTATAAATATCACGAGCATGCTTCACTACGCATAATTTTGGTTTCTGCGAGATTTCAGTATTATAGATGTCCATTCCTACCTCAAATTGACTACATTTGCAAGATAGAGATGGGTATCATGCTGAAGTAATGCAAAAACATCATCTGCCATTCCAACATACGTACAGTGTCTTATAATGTCCAGTAAACCTACATAACCATACAACAAGAAAAGTGCATGGTTACTTGACAATGACAAAATTTACACCAAGAACAACATAACATAAAAAGTCTGTTAAGTTACCAGAATGACAGCTGCAATCGATATCATTAATAAGCTCTTGAATGCTAGTGAGATCTGCAGTTTCTTTTGGGTTCCTTCTTTGTCTAACCGACGACCTAAAAGATAACAAAGAAAACAAGAAATATAGAGTACTGTTAGAAATAGTTTAGACAAGAGAACAATGATGCATGATGCTAGTGCCCCAACGCCAAATCTTAAGATCTAGATGATAACAATATTAGCATTAAGAGAAAAATCTAAGAGAATAGGAATTCAAAGCCAATGTCCAAACCCTTAAAAAAAGAGTTTCAAGACTAGTGATCACAGAAACCAAGGAAAATAGGATAATAGGAAATGAACCCTACCCATGTTATATAAGGCATCCTTTTAAACAGACTGATATAGGAAAGTCACTTTTATTTGGGTCCTTTTGGGAAAAGGCTGGAACTTGCTAAAAAGGAACTGAAGTGCTACTAATTTGTTTTGGCATGCAACATGAGGCTCCAATTAAAGCCAGAACAAGCATCTCAAACTGTTTCAAATCTGCCATGTACAGGACATGCAAATGTGCACAAATTTGAGAAGGATGAGAATGGTAATATAGAAGGGGATAGTGAAATCTGCTTTGCCCATCCTTCAATACAGAATTAATATCAAATCAATGCCAAGTCATCTTCAATCAAATACAAGTTAGCCATATTTTTTCAAACTTTATTTCATCTTGCACTTGAGATAGTACCGTCCAGGATACTAGACAACATAATAACATAATACTACTACTTCCCATCTAATAAGGAATCCTAATACTATATGAATTCAGCCTTATGTTTGATTTTAATTCAATTCCCAATCTTCATCCCACCAAATTAAGGCTTGCGATTGATTGATCTTTCCTCTTTTATTTCTCTTATAAACTTTAAGTTCTTTTGCATCAAAAATCATTCCCAAATTTGGACTTAACTGCGCATGCAAACTCCTCCATGTATGTATGAAGGACTATATTTATTTCATGAACTGATTGAACTCCTACAAGATGTGTAAACAAATGTAGTACTTCAATTGTTAAGGCTTCAGTTCTTCATAGGCCTGCATAAAGTTCAAAGTAAACAACTGCAGGATCAAGAAAAAATTCTAGCTTTCCATCTCAAGACTTCATTCTAGTAGACTCTTTCTATAAGCTGTTTGTTTGCAACTGATCCACAGAATCTGAAGAAGGATACAATTACTAAGATTGAGAGTTAGCTAAATTATTTCTTCATAAAACTATAAGATATTGTTCATATTAAATCCAAAAGAACGCATAATCATGTTCTGTTCTTGAATCTATTTTTGCTGAAAGAGCTTATTAGACTAAAGGAAAAGAACATTGAACTTTCAATATTACAAAATATCATATTCAGTTAGTCGACAGCCCAGACATATCTCATCAGTCTTTCTCAACAAGAGAGTGCAAAGTCTTTAGAGGACATTTCATAGAGAGTAGCTAAATTGAGGCATTTGATCAAAATCCTGAATGTTCACAGAATATATTGCTCAGTATTGTTACCCAACATAGTCCAATTTGGCACTTATTACATTGAAATAGATAGAATGTGACGGATTTAAAAACTAAGAGACAAGTTTGGTTTTTCAGAAATCCAACTTATAGAGTGATTTAATAAATATTACATTCAAATAATGGTTGCTAAAGGATAGCAATTTTGATGATGACAAATAGTTGGCGTAAGTGTTTATGAAGCATACTTACGTTACTTGTAGAATAAATGGACTTACTTCAACCATTAAGATAACAATCGTCAGTGTCTTTGTTGATGCAAAACAACAATAAAGTTAAAGGCATCATGTTCTTCAATGAAGTTGTAAGCATTTAACGCTCAATGAAGGATCCAGATTAGGAAAAAGCATCCGAAAACCTAATGCATAAAGTGCCCCTGCCTAAACCATTGAAAAAAAATGTTTATGCAAACTAACAAAATCCTACCTCACAGCAGTCAACTTTGAATTCTCAACACTGTTGTCAAGAGGCTTGCTCTGCAAATAGGCGTGCAATCTTCCAGCTGGGTCTGATACATCAGTTCTTACCATTTTATGCACCGGGACTTTGTACATCTTTGACCCTAGTTAATAAATAGCATGACCAATAATGACAGGGCCTTGAGAAACTAGTGAAAGTGACAAGTATTTGGGCAACAGAAAGAAACATGCATATACATTACATACCATTGGACAAAGGACTAGCATTCAAATCCTTGCTTTCAGTCAAAGGAAGACTAGGGGAGGGGTCTACTACCTACTTGATCAAAAGAAGAAAGAAAATGCAGAAGTTAAAGGTAATGTTCACAGAACTGCAGAACTAGTGGAACTTTTGTAACACCACAGTATAGCCATGACAGGGTAAAGAAATCTGGTACATCATACCATTGTAGGTTACAAAACTTTAAGGGAATGCAAACATGGACTTCATTCACTGTTTAGCAAAATTCCAATAAGAAATTATCTAATTTGAACATCAAAATTTAGAATTAAACAAGAATTCTAGACAAGAAAAATGACTCAATAATGACCCATTTACTCTGCTTCTAGCAATTGTCAATGCTTCAATTAAAGGAAACTCTCATGAAGAGTATCTCAATTACATTAGTTTGTCCTGCTACATGTAAGACCACTTATCTTTCCAGATAAGACGTATTAAATGATCTTATACACTTGGTAACAACTGAACAGTATTAGTGATTGAAGTATATCTTATGTTGGAGAAACGGATCAAATATTAAAGTTTTTGATAAATTGATTAGGAGAAATTTTAACTTGAAAAGTAGGTCAACCTACAGTCAAAAACAGGGAGGTGGCATTTCAAGTGGAGAGTTACCCTTCCCTACTATATGTGTGTGTAAATGTGCATGCATTTCAAAGAGCTTCACTAATTGCTAAGTAAACTTGATCTTCAATTACAAAATCTATCCAATTGTCAGATAAAACTTATAGATAATTCGTAATCAGATAGAATAATGCAAGAAGCAGGCAAAGAACATAAAAGATACAAACAGAGCTTGATGTTTATGGACCCAAAATAGGTCCTCCATGTTCATTCATCTTTCAAAAGATTATGATAATTTAAGGCCGATATATATACTCTAAAATCAGATCCTAGCAATCAGAAGTGATTCTCTTGTCAAAAACTTTACCCAGGCTCCTATAAAGCTGACCGAGAATGGGAAATGTTAAAAGAGTAAAAATGCCAGTCGGGTTTCTCAAACAAAATAAAAACTTACATCTTGTATAATCTCAAAACAATGGACATAGGAACCCCTATGGGAAATATAAGCTTTGATCCCAATCTTCACATTAATCAAAGATTAAAATTAGAATTAAAATGGAAAAACTGGAAAGATGATATGATTGGTAACTAATTCTCCAGAAGATTATGATCAATTATGATATTAGCCTAAATGCAGCCCAGTATATCCCTGTTTCCATTATTATCGGTAAATAATAAACAAATAAAATCCAATAATTTTTCCATAGAGAAACTTGTTAATACAGGATATAAAAAAATACATCCTTAACTCCTAATAATAAGGAGCAAAAGACAAGTAAAGATGATAAAAGTATTATGTCAATTAAATGCATAAATTGAGACTACAATTAGGTTCACAGCTGCCAACAATGCAGCAAGTGTTGTGCTCCAAGCTCAATTAAACCTAAGAGATAATATGTTTATTTTCATTAAAGAAAGCCACGACTCTCCATGAAAGGCATCCAAACATGCCAGAATGCCAGATATATATACGTTGAAGAATTTCAACAGAAAAAAAGGGACTGGAAATAATGTCACTCAGGTCCTTATTCTATTTGTCATTGATGCTCTGAGGGAAGATATGAGAGGGTATCGAATGCTTTTCATGCTTAGAAAGAAGATGAAATCTCAGTAGTTGCAAAAGGCCGTCAAGTTCGGAACTCACAAACAATTTAATAGCATACCTGCTCTTCAAACATTCTTGCCTCATTCGAGTTCCTCAACTTCAATTCAACAGTTGACTGTATCTTCTCAATAATAATTTCCTGGTTCAGAAGGCTCACCTGTGTGGTAATAATAAAAGATTCATACAGGAGTTTTAGAAATGTTGAGGAAAAGTAAAGTATCAGGAGCAATACTCCTAAGTGATTCATAACCATTTGCAATACTAACTGATTGATAAAATAGCAAGATTGACATTCATCATTGGAAATGATTAGCCTATGTGTCTGTAGATTACCTTGACTATCCAAGTTGGCATGCATCTCAACAACAGATATGAAATATACAGATTACTTGGTGATTAAACAAGCAACACATAAGTGTGTATCGTTAATAGGATCTACACATGCAAGATGTTATGCAAATTGTACAGAAATCATAGAAAATACGACAATGAACACTGGAAAACTAATTCTAAGCATATAAAATAGGCAACTAGAGTTTAAAGGCACCATTAATTGCAAAAATTACAGATAGCATCTCCAATCACAAAAATACAGTTTCTCACAACCTGAGACCAAGAACAAGCCATTGGAACTTTTGATTGGATGCAGAAATACAGAGAATAAGAAACCAACATGCATATACATGTAGGCACACGTATGTTTGTTACAGTATATGTTGTTCTATCTATCCTATTTGCCTCAACATTGACATTCTTAAAAGCAAATATTAATGTAAAAGTGTGGGTGACAGAGAGATCACTCCTGAATCCATACCTCTCTTTTTGTTGGATGCACATTTACATCAACATGCTCAGGTGGTAATACTATTGATATATACAAGAATGGCTTTGAAGCTTTAGGTAAGGTAGCAGCATAAACAATCTCAAGAGCTCTCTTCAAAGCAGAGCAATCCACAAGCCTATCTGGAAATAAATTATAGTAAAATACAAAAGTATATTACACTTGGAGTACTAATTTCCTAGAAATTATGGAAGGATAAATGTAATACGCATGTTATCCACGCTAAAAGTCATATAAAAAAGGATTAAAAATGAATAGAGCAAAGCAATTATATCGTTTCGACAAATGGAAAGGCCATGCAGTAAAAAAGAATGAATTCTTGACGGCAAGGCCTCATGTTTGATTTCTCATAAGCTTATAAATAAAGACTAATTTTCCAGAGTGCAATAATAATGAATTGCATCAGTCCAAATCATAAACAAGTGGGTAACGCATCAAATATTTGCATATCAGAATCCAAAGATATATGCTATGGATCAGAATACCAGAAACATAAAGGCTCAAGCAATCGCTTCATATAGTCATGAACAAAAAGTATACCATAACTGACAGAGCTCATGAAGTTCAATGCAATCTACATCATTGAACCTCCGAAGAGCCCAACTGAAGTGGACCAAACATAAGAAATATCAATGAAGTTGAAGAAAGAGGCAAGATATCGTATCTGGTCAACAAATAACTCTACAAAGCCCAATAAATAGTTCGATGTACTGATTTTAATACAAATTGATTATATATACATGTATAAGAGTTCTCTAAAGAAAAATGCATCTCAAGAATATCCCCCAAAGAAAATAGTAAATCTTGATAAACATTTAACAACTAAATCCGTAGCATTAAGCACAACAAGAATTTTTGTTTTGTCAGCATCAACTAGAAGGCTATATGTTTTATGTCAGCAAAACATATGTAAAATGATGAAGGAAAGTGAAAATATAAAAGCAAAGAAGAAAATTCAAAATCTAGCGAACATGCCCAAAAACTTCAAAAATGAAAGGAACAAAGAGAAAATAAGACTTGATATATTGATAAGGAAAAATAAAAAGCTAAAAATGCAAGGCATCAAACAACACTCAGGCCGTGGATGTAAGCAAGGTACGGGGCTCTACAGAAAACAAGTGAGAGGGAAAAGGGTCAACAATTTCCAACAGAGATTTCATGTATGCCTCTTTCATTCCTCTTGCTTCCTTTCTACCACTATCTTTAACAGTACAAACAAAATATAAGGGACTTCATCTGGAAAATGGGAAATATATTAATTTCAAAAATCCATGTCCAATTCAAGGATTGCAGTGATGACATGATTTAGGCAAAGCTACCGAAACATTCCATAATATATTTTCATTTGATTAATGAACCAAGATTTTTCTCAGCTCACTCCTCAATAATTGGGACCTACCCATTTCCAATTGCAGCCTACCAGTTACTTGATAGGCGTTTACTTTTTAAAATAAACTGATAGTGATGCTTACCCTATCATAAAACAAGAATATATCATCAAATTCTCATGTAAAACATCACTAATACTATTGCAGTAGGTTTAGGCAGTAAACATGAAAACGGAAAAACATAAAATCCTTGCAGCAAGACACTTCCAATAATCCGTATAAAGATATAAATACCATTTATAAAAAGCACCATCGTTGTTTTCTTCGCCATATAATTTGAATTGGACATGAATCCATCCATTTTGAAAATTGAACTAGAGGGATCATCATCAGAAACTTCTATCGAAATTAGATTACGAGCAACTGAAACACCATAAACAGATTTGATGGAATCAAGCCTTGATGAAGTAGCTACTGAGTGTACATCTGGTCTGGTTGCTCCATGCTGATTAGAAATGTATGGAAAAAGCATTATTCAGAGTGATGCAAATTTTGACATTTGATACAAGCAAAGAAATATAAATAATCATGAGATGGACCTTTCTGCAAGAAAAGCCCACATTTGTGTAATGAATTGCAAACCGACTAAGCAAGTCTACAATTTTTGAGTAATCATCAGAAGAATTTTGGAGCGTCTTCCTCCGAGCAATCATGTTATAGAACAAGTTCTCAACCTGTAAGACGAAAACCAAAATTGTTCGAATAAATAACCAAATTTTCAAGTACATGCACAAGCACCAAATTTAAACATCAACCATCACAGATGAAAATAAATGCTAAGGATTTAATTGAAAAATTTCCAAAACAGACCATGATTTGAGTCCCTTTCACAGCAGCACATGCCTTTGGCTGGTTCTCCATCGCACCATCCCTATACGATACCCTGAACAACAAAGCATCCGCAATCCCCAAACTCAAATTAACAAATGTCAACAAACCCCCTAAAGAAGAAAGTATCTACTGAAATAAACAAACCCACCTGTAACCGTGAAGCTGACCTTCCGTGATGGTGGTGACAGTAACATGAGCCACATACGTCATACTGGCCAACGCCTCTCCTCTGAACCCCATCGTCTTTATGGACTGCAAATCCTCATAGGTCGAAAGCTTCGACGTGGTGTGCCTCTCGCATAGTATAGGCAGGTCCTCAGGCTAATCATAAGTACACCCAGAATAGTATAACAAATGTGGGCATCTTTTTTATTTCTTAAAAGAAGGAAACTTAAAGGTTCTCTGAAGTACCCGAATGCCGTGGCCATCGTCGGAGACTTGGATGAGCTTGAGGCCACCATCCTTGACGACGACATTGATGGAAGTAGAGTGGGCATCCAGGCTGTTCTCGACCAGCTCCTTGACGGCTGACACTGGTCGCTGTATCACCTCGCCGGCAGCGATTCTGTTTACCACAGATTCCTGGAGACGATGAATCTTTGGAGGCTGTTGAACAGGTGGCAAAGTAACTTGTTGCTCTGTTTCTATATCCATGTCTCTCTCAGTGGAACTACTCAGAGCAGGGGTTCACTCATATTGCGGCGTAACAGAGCAGTTAAATAACAAATCAATTTTTACCGAACATTAAAAAAGAGTTAGCATACTCTTCTTATTAAAAATTTACTAAATTTTATAATTAATCAATTATTATAAATTAAAATAAATCAATTATTTGTATTTATTATAATATAAATCAATTATTTTTATTTATTAATCTTTTTTAATTAAACGATAAGTATAATCTCTTGTAATTATATTTTAAATTTTTTATGATTGAAACTTTTAAATATTAAACCTTTTATTTTACATATTAACTTTCCGTCTATTTTGTAAAACATTAAGGGTGCGTTTACTTTCAGAAAACAGTTTTTTGTTTTCTATCTTAATTTTTTGCATATATTTTCAATTTTCATTTTCAGTAGAAAAATGTCGAAAACATGTTTACTAATTAATATTGAAAAAATTATTTTCTAAAATTGAAAATTGCAAAAGATGTTTACTAATTAAATGTGTGCCTAAAGCAACTAAAGCCTTCATGACCTTTTTAACCCAGACATGCACTGTTTTTGTCGAATGTTGAAATCGATCTGCAATTTTTCTCTGTCTATCGTTG
>JAJMLV010000228.1:12165346-12180573 GCA_027123465.1 Erythroxylum coca | reverse complement strand
AACAATTGTGAAGAAAATAAAGACAATCCCTTATAACATCCTCCCCAACAATGTGCCAACAATTCTGATAGAAAGCAGCATTCATTCCATCCATTCCCGGAGCTTTATCCGGGTGAAGACTAAAAACTGCCCCTTTCACATCCTCTGCCGTGTAAGGTTTTAACAATAACTCATTATGCGCTTGAGTAACAGATGAATACAGCGTTGCTGCCACAGTACCTGTGCTTGTCCGAGTAGCTGTATACAGATCCTTAAAATATTCCACTACCATATCCCCCAATCCCGAATTCCAATCTCGAATCACCCCAGCTTGATCTTTTAACTGAGTAATATAATTTTTCCTCCGCCTCTTAGAAGCAACCGCATGAAACAATTTGGAATTCGAATCCCCATCTTGAAGCCATAACAATTTCGCCCTTTGTCTCCAAAATATCTCTTGCTGGCGAAGAGTTTCATGATATTGCGCTTGGAATCCACGGAAATCAGCCTCAGACAAACCATCATCTCCTCGGCGAGCTATTAAATTATCTATCTAAATTGGCATGCTAAATAATGTGACATTGATATTTATATCTTATCTAATGTTAATAAGATAACTACATATTTATTTATACGAGATTGAAATATTTAATATAATTACTTCAATACTTTTACAATTAAGTTATAAAGTTTAAGTCATTTAAAATAATAGACTTAAACTTTTTTAAAAAAAGTCAGAATCTAAACAAATTTTAGTAAATCGTGATTAGCATCCATTTTGTTTCTTGGCTAATAAGATTATAAGTTTACAAAAAAGTAAACGTTATATATATGCATTGAAAAATACATTTTAATTATGATTAAATAATTTTTTATATTAATTGTGGTTACTATTTATATGTGAAATATCTGAAAATTATTGTTATTTCATGTTAATTGTAGCTATTATTTATTATTATTAAAGACAAAGTTGATATAAACTTATAAAATATACCGTGCAAATGTAAAATATAATAATAAATTATTTTATAATTTTTAAAAAATTTAGAATTATTTTATAAATTTTAAAAATTATTTGAAATGATATTCAATATTAATCGGTACTAATACAATACTACGTCAAAAAACCGATTAGCAACTTTGCTCAAACCTAGTAATTCTATTTTCATGATTAGAAAGAATTGGAACGAATTGCAGTACAAGATTTAATCTCCAGAAAAAGTCGGCCAGGCCCAGTATAATCCTAAGTGGGCCTAAGTTAAGCAAGCAGCGGCCCAGATTGGACATCATACACGCCCGCCAACTTGCTAAAATTAGAAAGAGGCGTTCTTAATCATTAAGCAATAGATAAAAGAGAAGAGGAGGGACGAGGGAGGAGGAATGGACGGCCCCCCGGCAAACGATTGGTGCTCAGTTTGCCATGGACATTTCAACGTTCCTTGTCAGGCCAATTGCTCTCATTGGTTTTGTGGTATGTTGCTTATGTAGTCTTCTTTATATTCAGTTATTGCCCACATTTGTTTTATCTTGTTCCTTGGATCAAGAAACTTGAAGAAAAGAATCGATCAAGTTCTCTTCTTTTCTGAGGATTTCTATGATTTATCAACTTCCCTTTTTAACATTTTACTAGACCTGATAAAATTTAACTTCTTTTTTATCTCTCTCGTCACTTGTTAAGGGGATTGTATAATGATGGTATGGCAACATGGATCTGCAATTCAACCCTGTAAGTGCCCGCTTTGTCGTAGACAGATAACTTTGTTAGTTCCTGGTGAAGCATCGTTGAGGCAACGCCATAACCCTCAAGTTGCTGAAGTTCTGGGCAAGATTGAAACTTATAATCGGCTATTTGGGGGACGCAGCAATGGACTTGTTCAGGTATGCTTGATTCAGCCTGTTTTTGTTTTTACGATGTGGTAGCTGATTGTTATGGGGTCAACTTACTGAATTCTCTTAATCACAGAGATTGCAAGACCTTCCTTTTCTTATTCGGAGATTGGTACGAGAGATGATGGATCCTCAGAGGTCCCTTCCTCTTGTCATCAGGGCGCGTGTATATATTTCAGTAAGTATAATCTGCAACTCTGCTTCTAATATCTTTTCATCCGTTCTCCTCTTTCCACCAACTTTTTCTTGATTTTTGAATTTTTGACTGTTGTGCGGCATTCTGCTCGATGGCTTATTATACAGATAAGAATTGAACCTTTTCATTCTTTTAATGATTGGGAAAACAAATTCTGGTTTTCATAAGATGACAACTTAGGATTCGTAATAGTAAGAAGTGAACACGAGCCCTAGGCTTCCTATTCCCGAACTGATTTTTACTTGGACTTTAAACACTGGTGTCTGGTGCTCATACAATTACTGTATTACGTCCGCCATTTGAAGCATGCTTAAGGTTAGTTGAATATCCAGCTCTATCATTGATTTCCCTGCAATAGTACATGTGGTTTCTCCCAAGTCCAGGTTTCTGTGATTATGAATCCTACCATTAAATAATGGAAAAAATCAAGATGTACTCCTTCAAGGAGGATTTAGAATTAATATGGATTGCCTTAAAAGGTAATAGAGTGATAGTGAATCCTTGACCGGCAACAGGTGTAGGGTTTTTTTTTTAATAGTTTGTGCCCATTGTATATGTTGCCTGCTTTGTATATTATCATCCCAAAAGGGCCAATGAATTATGATTTCCTCCATCTGTCTTTGAAATGCTTAGGAACTAGGAATGAAGTTCAAGTACAAAAAAATAATTTGATCATCTCTGAGAGAAGGAACGGTACTATCTTCTATTTAGTAGTTCCAGTGGCAAGCCCAAGTGGTAAGGCAGACGATAGGAATCCATTTTTCCTATTAAAGTCTAAATGCCTCCCATAAGCCCAGTTAACAAAATAAAATGTGAAACATAGTTTATTGTCATTTTCTTGATGAAACTTGTTGAACTGGCCTCTAGTAACTTAAATGTCTAAATAGCCAATAGTATGATGGTACTCCTCATATTTCTAGTCTGTAAAAGGCATGCAGGTCTAATATGCCTTTATATATAGCACATTTAGAGGTCTAAAGGTTGCGAAATTTTTTACTGGAATGATGCTACAGTAAGAAACTTCCGATTGCTATTACGACTTGTGAAGAAGAGTACTTTTAGGATCAGTTTCAAGAGTAGAATTGACAGCAGAGTGCTTTACTTGCTTGTCTTTTCTTTGAACCATAATTTCTATCTCTGTCATTCTTGCATCCCTCTCCCTCTGTTCTATTTCTATATTGTTGTTTTTTTAACTGTTCTATATCGCCCTCGACTGCCCTCATAACGTTCCCTTACTTGTAGGTAATTGCCATTTTTGCTTTTCTTTGTACTTCGGCAATGCAGCTCCCATCTCAGTTCTGCATAGGGGCTAAAATGTTATGCTCCCTGTATGAGCACTTTCAGACTTTTTCTTGAATATCTTGGAGATTCTGCTAGTTATGCATATACTTGATGACCCAATCAATTGAACTTTTCTGAAGCGTCAAAGATTTTTGATTCTCAATAAAATGAAAAATTACAGATGATAAGTGAGGGAATTTCTATCATTCCATGGAGTTACATCTTTGGTTACAAGTTTCTCCTTCTGCATACGTTGGTGACTGTAGCTGGTGGTTTAGTGCCAAGATCTTTTTAGGCAAACTGAGGACGCGAATGAGTAGCATTGAGTCCTAATATGCATGCAGCTTTATGCCTTCTATGGATAGTCATGATTCAATTAGATAGCTTATGTTTTCTTATCAATTACTGTGAGATAGTTGAGCTTTTGCTAATTATGATCAATGGTAATCATAACACTGGCATGGAACTTGAGATATCTCAGATCATTAAAGTAGCGTTTAATGGTACCTGGCCTCATTTTCTTGCATATAACCATTTATACATTGAATCCATAGTTTTAACTGAACATATATCAGTAAAAGAAGTAAACAACTAAATAAATTGCATAAAAACTGCTATATTCAGTCTCTTGTATAGTTTAGTAGTGAACCCTCATCATAAATATCTTTTATATATGCAGGTCAAACTTGGTATTGTTAAGTATAGAAATTGGCCTGGGAATGAGACCAGGCTTAAACTGCAAGATTATATCTTTTTGTCATGAAGAAATGCATAATTCAGCAGAACTTGATCTGGGCTAGTTATAAGTTCGTATCAGTTTTGCCTTCAATAGTGTGTGAACTACTCTCTTCCTCTCGGTCAAGAATTGATATTTAGTGAAGTGATTTACTTGAAATTTGAGTCTTGGCTTAATAACTTTCAATATCTGCTCTTAGTATATTTCTTTTGTTCAGATGATTCTGAGTGCTATCTATGTTCTGAGCCCTGTAGACCTTATTCCAGAAGGTATGTCCCTGATCCAGACATATTTTATGAAATGGTTTGCCATGTTTGTCTTTGTAGATGAAAACTTGTGATATGCTCAAGAGTTGTTTTGGACTTCAGGAATTCTGGGCATCTTTGGTCTTTTGGATGACTTCTTCATAGCAGTAATCGCCTTTCTTCATGTTGCTGCAATCTATCGGTCTGTACTCTATTACCGTCATGGAGGCTCATGACCTGTCAGAAAAACTGTCAACACAAAAGTGAACCGAAGTTGAGAAGTTGCCCATATGAAACAAAATTTGTAGCGAAGGGTGATAGTAATCTGTACATGTGCAAATACTTACTCTTTTATCTTTCAGAAAAAGGAAAAAAAAAAAAAAGTGAGAGGATAGTAACAACATATAGACTCATAGTTATATGCTTCTTGTAGTTGATTGCGCCATGTTTGCATTTGTTCATTTGCTCCAATTCATTTACGAAAGCACAGAAATCATGTGAGCTTTTAATACATGGTTAGACAGTTCAGTTGATAATGTCATGTCACTTTATGACAATGTGGGAAAAGTACAGTTCAGGCCTTCTTTTTCAGGTAAGTTTCTTATTATGGGTAATTGTTTTACTTGTTACGAGCAGTAAAACAATAATCTTTAAAAATCTGCCTATATACACAAAATCTAATAATATGTAACTTTATCTTTAATTAATAGAGATGCTTCAAATGGTTTACTTTATTATTGTAAATAAAAAATGCTAAATTTAATGGAATAAGAAGTGATTTTATAGTTCATCTGCAATATTCACATATATCAAGTTTATTGGAGGCATTCGATGCCAATTAGGACTTTTTTTTTAATTACCAACGAGGTGTTCTAAGAAGGTCTAAATTATAAAAAGATACCTTTAAGTTATTTATATTTAAACTAATTTTCGTTCGAGTCAGGTAAATTTCTTGTGGAAGGTAAAATTTTAGCCTTAAATTTTAAACGGTTGTATACATGAGGACGATTCGAATTCGTGATTTTACTTAAGCCAAAAGAGTTCCTTATCAACTTAAGATGTATTTAATTTCCCATAATGATGTAATGTCACATCATTAAGGTTGCATATCAACTAATACATTCAATAGAAGTTCAAAGAGATCTTAGTTTGGTAGCGGTGGAGTCAAATGCAAGTGTCCTCATCTCAACTCTCAATTGAAATGAGTAAGATTTTGGAAACAATCTCTATTAGTTAGGGTTAGGAGTAAAGAGTAAAGAAATTTATTATTAGACTTTTCAAGATCTGGTATAATTGTTTTGACATGTATAAAAATGAAGGTTACTAAAAAATTATTGAATCAAAATTATAAATTAAGAGAAGTTGAAATATTTTTTTTATATTTAAACATTATTTAAATATAAAATATGTTTAAATAATATTTACTATGACTAAAATATAATTGTCTTACATTAATATTAACAATTATAAATATTGATGAAAAATTTGAATTTTGAATTACATAAAAATTAAAAATTATTTTAAATGATCTAAAACAATATCTATTATTTATAAGTATATCATATCAATATTAAAATGAATAAAAGGTTGATACTATATTCACAATTTTAATTATATAAAATGGATATGTTTTTCCCAAAATAGATATTTTTATTTATAAGTTTGACTATCCATTTGAGTTTCACATGGTATTTTGATAAAAGTGGAAATTATTGAGGCTGGTATTACTCAGGGCCCTCAAAGCAAATATCTAACCCAAGGATGACAATTTTAGTTCAGCCTTAAAGCTGCTCACTGTACTTTCCTTCCCTTAGCTCCTCCCTAGCAAGTCTCGGAAGTAACAACATGGGCGTGGCATCAAACCCCTCTCTCACATTCTCATTTACCACCACCACCTTACCCACTAGGTCTGCTCTTCATCAAAGCTACCACCGGCATGCTCTAGCCGGCTCAAAGCCCTCTTCTTTTCGTTCTTCTGTAAGTTCTTCAATGTCTTCCTCGTGCGTAACTGGTTCTGGATTACATGGAGTTAGCTTGCTCATCTTTTCTCTTGATATAGTTTGTAATGATCATATGAAATGTGGGCTGCCTTAATTTTTCATGTTTAGTGGGTAAAACTTCTTTCTTTTGGTTTATCTTTGCTCAAGTGTGCGACTTTTGACTGGAGAGCTTCAGTTTATGTTCAGAGAATATACAATTTGGATCGTTCGAGATCGTTAAGAGGCTCTATTGCCCACAAAGTTTGTTTCAGCTTATTGAAAGTTGAAGAAGACATAAACGACGAGGCATGCGAGTTGGTGAGCGGGTCAGAGGTTTCAATAGGGGAGGGTGTTGATACCATAGGAGCTTATTTGTTCAAGGCCGTCAAGAATAATAATGGAATTGGGATTCTACTCTTGTCTGATGTTTTCGGGTTTGAAGATGCTTTTACAAGGGACTTCGCATACCGTGTTGCCTGTAATGGCTACAAGTATGTTGCTTTAACCTTCATGTTATCACAATGCCTTGCGAATTCTTTGTTTCTCTTTTTATTTTTCCTTGTCCATCTTCCATCACTCAGCTGGATTGGGAAAAGTGCACACAGGAGGCAGAGCAAGATTACAAAGATAAACGCCTTTTTTTGTATAGTTTTTTGAGATAGCATGAAGCATAAATTATGCATACCATTTTCTCATTCATAAACAAGCATCCTCCACTGTAAATGTTGGATCAGTTTCCGTGAAGATTGACTATCCAATCCTGCATAACTGTCTTAACTCATTGAAAACTGCAGTGTTTTAGTACCGGATTTATTTCGTGGGGAACCATGGTCAGTGGACCAGCCAAAAACTATGTTTGAACAATGGAGAGCAGAACAAGAACCCCAGAGGGTTGCAAGTGATATTGATACATCAGCAAAATGGCTGGTTGATGAACTCATGGCTGCAGGAATCTCAAAGAAGGTTGGCATCATTGGATTCTGCTTTGGAGGAGGCAGAGTGCTAGAGGTGCTATCCAGAGACCAAGGAGCTTATTTTGGAACTGGAGTCTCTTTTTATGGTACCAGGATGGACCCATCTGTATCCTCTAACATAAAAGTTCCTGTATTATTAATTTCAGGAGACAATGACCCGCTCTGTGATGTCAGTATTTTAAAGGATATTGAGAAGGGCATTGGTAATGGTTCAAAAGTTCTTATCTTTCAGGGAAGGGGCCATGGATTTGCACATCGTCCCAACTCTCCTGAAGAAGATGAAGATGCAGAGCAGGCTTTTTCAGCAATGAGAAATTGGCTTCATGATGGACTGGTGCCAAAAGAATAAAAGGAGGTTCATCAAGTTCCAAGTTTTAGGTTGCAGTGACCTGCTGTAGGTTTATCGTGATCGGCGTTGCAAGATCTTGAGGCACTGTAAGGTGTTCTATCATCAGATCCTTCATGTGGCAAAACGACTGTATATGGATCAATATGCAGAGGCAGCTTTCTGAATTATTATTAAAGGTTTTTTACAAATAGTAGTTGAGTGTCCAGTGTGTACAGAATTAACCTAGTGTCTTAATCTATTTGTAGTTGGGGGTTGCCATATGTCAGTTCTATGTTGTAACTTCAAGGCTGTTTTGTGACTAGGAAACACAGCTCTGGCCTGTGTTGATACTATGGAAAAAATGTAATAAGATAAAGAGATAGTAATAACTGTTGTACCACAAACCGTATCACTTCATTAACAGCATCATGGTTAGACTTATAGCAGAAGCTGATGATGGCGTAACTCATGCACATGGCAAGTCTGCAATCAAGAGTGGAGGAAACCAACATTACTGGAAATGAGTAATGTTGCGTGCTCTTATCACTTTGTTCATTTAGTTTTTCGTCCAATGATGTTTAGCATTTAAGGCACGTGGAAACTTCTTGCAACTAAAACCTCAAATTCCATCGCGAAGTTCGGCATTAGGAGTTGTCAAAGCAATTATTCATTTCTACATCTTTCTTCCCTCATACAACCATCGGAGGAGGTAATTAAGCTAGTGAAGGTCAATAGATCGTCGACAAAAATACAGTACATAAGGTTGACTGTATCTATCAGAAAAAATGTTTTTGCTACAACTTTTAGTGTCATCTCGGAGAAAAAGGTGACAATAATGTCAAGCTTCAGGAAAAGTTTGCACTGTAATAAACTTGGGATGAGGCTAACCCCGAATATCAGCTATCAATCCTGGCCTGCCTGAAAACACAGAGGGCAATACGTAATTTTAATTATCAACTAGACTTGTATAATGACAATGATAATAAATTTCATAACTTATTTAAAAATATATAATCAAATCAATAATGCTCTAAAGTAGTCTAGGATAGATTGCAGATAACTGTCAATTCAGCAATCAGAGTTTCTTGCTATTGCTAATGCAGATTACATTGTCTGGGAAACAATCACAATATTCCTATGTCAAAATTACTATAGTTCCTTTTTATCCAAAAATCCTAGTACTTCATCCATATTCATAGCCTAATTTCCCTTGCAAGTTCATCTAATGCAAACATTAATAGGAAATGTATTGCTCATGAATGAGGCACGTGGAAACCAAACAGATTTAATCTAAGAAACAGGATAAAAATTTGCTGCCTTGGTGTCACAAACAAATGTAGACCAAAAGAGCACACCCAAATAAAATGGTAAAGAAGAACATCTAGCATCTCCAGCTACCAACCTATATGCGGAGGGAATTCTGGGTTTTGGTCGTGTGTAAAAGTGGAAACATTGGGGATGAAAGTAAGCAGTTTGGTGATTCGACCCAGGTATGGGAAAGATTAAGTTTTCCCCTCGTTTCTCTTTCAAAAGCTCTGAAAGGAAACTTGATGTTTTAAAAAATATTGCTTCTTTCTTGTCATTATACTATAGGTTCAGTAAAAACAAGATCTAATTATGAGCAGAAAAGGTCATGTTAAACGAAATATGCAACCCCCCACATGCCAGAGCAATGTTTAGATACCATTTGGTCAAATCGTTCGGAGGTACAAGTACCTCTCCATCCACCAGGTTCAAAACCTAATAGCTGCATGAGATCAGTAATTTATGTCTTCTAATGTATGAATAAAAAAAAGTATGGACACTCAAATACAATGTTTAAATTATACTCTTTTTGCCACCCTGTCACCAAAGTATTGAGCATCCATAAGACGGTGCATGTGTTCAGTAAAATTTAGTTCCACAATATGGCATTGATATCATATTGGACACCATTAGTAGGAAGCTCAATTGCATGGCATTGATATCATATTGGATACCATAAACATAAACAAAATATTCTTAAATCCAAAGACTGCAACAAAAGTTAGAGAACATCATGCCTTGACCTTTCGGTTGCTTCTCTCATTACATATGTTCTATCAGATTGCCCTAATAAAGCAACATGCACATACTCATGTAACTCTCAAGATATATTCAACAAGTAATTAGTTAACATTAGGGCTACGCTAATGAAAGTATATTATGTAAACATAGCCTTTTGTCAATATGGCATGCATAGATGTCATTTTTGGCAAATTTGCAGGCAGTGAATCGGCATGAACCTTATGGATACAATTTCAACAAGTTATAGAATATATACACGTTGAGAAACAATCAATAGTACGAGCAGAGATTGAAAAGGCAAATTCTTTACAGTTCATGTAGAGACGGTTCATTACCTGGGGAGCAGGGGTATCTAGCACCTTTGCAGATGATAACTTCCCAGGTGATCCGTACAAAATCTGTGAGCATTCTGTATAGGCAGATCCAACACCCACTCCTGCTGTAAAAGCTATAGACGCCCAACGGGTCACTGGGCTCCCTAGATGAAAATGGATATAGTGATCAATTGAATGCTAAGAAGATGGGAAAACACTCACTAATACAGGGACAGCAACACATGCACAGATTTAACATCAAGTTATGACATATATATATATATATATATATATACAGGATGCCAACCATTTTCAACATCAATCTTGCAAATATGACATGTTCTCTATTTGAAATGCAAAGGGTTCAACTAATTCAAATTACATCAAAATGACGTAAGTAAATATTACTAAAAAACCCTGAAAATAATTTATTTTTTCACATCATCAATATATGAATAGTACATCTGTTGTTTTATCAATTATTAGAAGTAGCGAAAGAATTGAAAATACTTTATTTTTCTGTAATGGCATCCCATGCCATTTTCAAATCAACAAGGGTTGGGTGACTCACGCAATTCACAATCTCATGAATGATGTCGTCTCAATTTCAAGGAAGATTGAGCTCACGAACTCAAACATACAACACTATGACAGAGCTAAAGAACTATAAAGAAATGGAGAAGTGAACAATATTTTCATTCATACCATAAACCAAACCTATAAAACTCCCTAAACAAGATCAGAACAGGAAACCTGGACTAATCGACAAAAATAATGAAATTCAGAAGGCAATTAATTAGTTTTTTCATGGAATTAAGCAGCTGGCCGACATTAATGCCTCTGAATTGAAGAGTCAAAGCAAGAAACGAAAATCACTACACCCATAAAAAAACAAAGCCCATAAACCACGCCACTAAACTCACGAAAAGGAAACCTCAAGCAAGCTTCTGTTTCAAAATAGGTAGAATAACCAAGAAAGAAACAAACTTTCGGGGAACCCAATAATTGCATCCGAGATTTTCCAGGCAATAACGAACAACATATACAATAAATAAAACACCAAGAAAGAGACTGACTGAACAAAAGCAGACCGCCAAAAACTCCAGCTAAAGATGAGTAGACAAAGCGACGGAGAGTGAGATCGAGACAGGCGTCCCATTTAGCATTATAGTCGACAGCGTCAGCCATTGATTGATTCTTCACAAAAATCCCACTTCAGAATTTTATTGTCCTGGAATTTATATGTATGGGATTTGCTATTTGAAGGTGAGGGACTGAGGGCTTCTTTTTCTTACGGCTATATTGTATTGTTAATTGAAAAATTCTAAATGAATATCAAAGAACGTCGCAGTTATGAATATATTGTCATTATAAATATGTATGTTTTTAATTATTTTAATTTTTAAAATTATATAAATGACTAATATTCTTCTTTATAAATTAGTAATAAACAAATTTTTAGTTTAATTATCTTTTTAATTCTTTCTTTTCTTCTCTTATAAAATGATATTACCATAATGAAGATTTAGCTACATAAGTTGTGATTTTGTGAAAGGCTTTGAATTTTAAAAAAAAAATCATGCGTCGATTATGCAAATAACCAATGATTAAAAAAATTAATTGATTTGGCTGATTCAATTGTTTAATTTTTTGTTCAATTTTTAATTTTTCAGTTCGATTTATTTTAATAACTCTTGTTGTTAAAAAACGATCAGTTTATTAATTAATCAACTAATTTTTATCAATTAATAAGTTCTTATAAACTAAAATAAATAAATAAATTTTTATTTAGTATTTTTTTCAATTAAACTTCAAATTCTTTGATAGTTAGAGAAAATCTTTTTCTTATAATTTTTAATTTTATTCAATTTTTTTGTCAATTTTATAACTATCTAATTCCAATTGCATCTTTTAAACTTTAAATATCTTGTCTTATAATGTCAAAAAAAAATCTTGTCTTATCGGTTAACTTTCAGTTCGGTTTTTAAAGCATCGCAAATAATACTGTTCATATTGCAAGAATCTACCCTTTAGGCTTAACAAGTTGAATTGATTTTTATATTATGACCTAACAGAATATATTTTTAGATGAGCAGCCTAAATTCATTGCTAAATAGTTAAAGCCTAAGTAAGAAAAGTCAATTGAAAGTACTTGTAAATTTCTGGTAAACAGAAACGAGAAAATAGCAGCCTAAATCCATTGCTAAATAGTTAAATGCTAAATAAGAAAAGTCAATTCAAAGTACTTGTAAATTTCTGGTAAATTGTAACGAATAATAAAGGAGTAAGATTGAAGATAGATAGCATCTGAGCAAGGATAACGAAAGTCAATAAAGCTTAGGTTCCTGAAAAGCTCCAAGATGGGGATCGATCGATGAAGAACGTGTGTCAAGGAAACAAAACATTTATGTGTGACCAAAACATCTTTCTTGCACAATACATTACTCACAATTGTCTTCATCATCTTCCGCTCTGACCAAAGTAAACATAATATATAAAACCTACATTTATAGATCGATTTATTAAGTCATACTTGAATCTATAATAGTGTTTGAAAGAATTGATTCTTTCTCCACCTTATCTTCTTTGATTAGTTTCCTCAATAGTTCAAAACCTCTCTTAATATATGTTTTCTAAAACATATGAACAACCTACTAATATGTTTGTTGTTGCATTTTATTTGTAAAGGAGCGACGGAAAAGATCTTGGATCCATTTGAGATCAACTCGTTAATATTCAATAACTATTATCTTAGAATCTTTTTATTGGACTCAAATCCACAAATGACATGGGCCACTAAATAATCTAACAATCTCCTACTTGACTCATGTTACGACATGGTGATTCAACAATAAAACTTTAAGTGCATACAATACATAGAATCGATCAAGTTATCCTTAATTGAATTAAGATGATGAGATCATGACGATCACAAGTTACACAACATAATTCCTTCCATGTATCACATGATCAACTCAACTCATAAAATTTTAAGTGAATAATTTTGTAATTGTTATCTCAGATAATAATTATTTTATACAACATAATATGGATAACAAGTAAGTGAGCAAAAAGATGATTGTAATTGAATTCACAAGTGTCATAACAAATTGAGCAAAACAATTATATGTATATATACATGTTATAAAACTATGCTAACACAGACTTATCTATAATGCTCATTCATTCAACATGGCCGATAAATGTTTTGGGTGGTAAACCTTTAGTTAACGGATCCGCTATCATTAGATCAGTACCAATATGTTCAATTGACACTTTTTGTTTTTGCACATTTTCTTTCATAGACAAGTACTTTAAATCCATATGTTTCGCACCTTTTGAATATTTGTCATTCTTAGAGAAGAAACAACAAAATTATTACAATAAATTCTTAACGGTTTATTAATCCTATCGACAATGCCAAGACCTAAGATAAACTTCTATAACTACAATCTATAAAACGTGGCCTCAAAGTACGCCATAAATTCAGCCTCCATAATGAAAGTAGCAACGATATACTACTTTCCACTTTTCAATGAAATTGCTCTTTCAACTAATAAGAACATATAACCGAATGTAGATTTTCATGAGTTTACACAACCGGCATAGTCTGAATCCGAGCAACTTATTACTTCAATATGGATTGATTTTCTATATATAAGCATATAGTCCTTTGTACCTTGTAAATATCTAAGAACTCTCTTTGTAGCTTTCTAGTAGTCCATTCCAGGATTGTTTTGATATTGGCCTAGCATTCTGACAACAAAACTAGTATCTGGCCGAGTGCATATTTAAGCATACATTAAGCTCCCAACTACTAACATATAAGGAATAAACTCCATTTCCTTACGTTCCAAATCATTATGTGGACCTTGCATTTAATTAAACTTGTCCCCTTTTTGAATTGGGATTATGCCTGCGAAACACTTTTCCATTTTAAATCTTTGTAATACTTTTTCGATATAACCTTTATGAGATAATCCTAACAACCTTTGTGATCTATCGCAGAATAATTCAATTCCTATCATATAGGATGCTTCACCCATATCTTTCATTTCGAAATTATTAGAGAGAAAATTCTTTACATCATGTAACAAAACCATATTATTAGCAGTAAGAAGGATATCATCAACAATAGGACTAATATAATGAACTTGCTCCCACTAACCTTCATATGTATACATCGATCAACGGTGTTTTTTACAAAACCATAAGAGGTAATGATATCATTAAACTTAAGATATTATTGTCAGGAAGCTTGTTTCAGTCTATATATTAACTTCTTTAATTTACACATTAATCGTTCCTTTCCCATGGATTTCAGCTTACAGCTAGATTTGACATATGTGTTACATGATCATGAATAAGTTGTGACTAGTTAAACTTTTTAATCATCAGCTCATTCTTTAAAGTCCCTACTATAAACGTGTCAGCTATATCAGATTGGGAGTATTCCTTAAGCTTCAACACGAACCCCTTTGCATTATCCATTTTAGGTATTGATGGCTTTACATTTTCGGCAATCATCATTCGCATCAAATTTAAGCTCAGCCTATTAGACCATTCCCATGTCTCATAATAAGACTCGTCAACTTCAGAACTAGTCTCAGTAGTTATGGTTGTGGGCCTTGCGTCTGAAACTATAGCCAAGTCCAAATCTATTACACCCAGTTAGAACTGGATTTGTTCGAACCAATCCAGATAATTCAGAACATTGAACTTGATTAAGTCATTTCCTAAAGTGAACAAATTAGTTGATGTTACAAACACAACATATAGCCCATACATTAATGCGTTGAGTAAACTTAAATAGATTCAAACTAATAATAACTTTGATTTTGTATTTAAACTCTCCTTTAGGTGATATTTAAATACATAGTTATAACCTATAATGATGCCACTAAAATTTACTATAATGGACAATCAATCATATATTAGTCAACTTATATGTTATCATTGGATATACAATCATATTAAACAAAAAAAATGTTAACAAGTCCCTTTAATGTCA
Source organism: Erythroxylum coca (assembly GCA_027123465.1). Taxonomy (NCBI): domain Eukaryota; kingdom Viridiplantae; phylum Streptophyta; class Magnoliopsida; order Malpighiales; family Erythroxylaceae; genus Erythroxylum; species Erythroxylum coca. The sequence goes on along the minus strand of JAJMLV010000228.1, from coordinate 12,165,597 downwards.
TTAATTATAAGCAATGGTCCACCTTTGGGTGATCTCTTAGCGTTATAATTAATAATCTCAATTATTCAGTTCAACCTATATGTCATGTTAGCATCATATCATAATGAACAATTGAAACATTCATACTTAAATGATTAATATTTTCAAGTTATGCTACTTTGGTGACTAACAAGTTTTCCATGCAATAAACATTTAATTGGACAATTATCATACATGACAAAATTTAATTTAATTAGTTTGGTCACTTTGGT
>JAJMLV010000228.1:12092554-12105728 GCA_027123465.1 Erythroxylum coca | reverse complement strand
TGATTCAGTATTCTATGAGTTATGCACAAATTACCTCAGACTGTGCACATTTGAATTTTTGGCTAGAACATGATCATACCCTCTAATTGTACAACTCATATCTTTCAGCTCAGATATCCAAAAATTACAAACTTTATACCAATTTAAAGCTAAGGGAATAAGCTATAACTTTGGTGAGGACAACTCAGCTTAATTCAGCACACATCAATACAGTTTATTCAATAAGCACAGGACATAATTTCTTTCCCTGACAGTGCTTCAGCTTAAGCTACAACTCACTTACATGCCAATTTTGAAAATCATAGAGACATAATTAAAATTCGACCTCTTCACAAAAATTGTAGAAATATGTCTCTAATTTAATATGAATCAAAAATTAACTCATTCAGAAATCTACAGCTCAAGTTATAATTATAAAACCGAAACATGATCATGAAAATTTCCAGTTCATAACATTCCAGCAAACTTCCACACTTTCATCCTATCAATCACTTTCAAATTAATTCAGATAGCTTTAAATTTTTATGAGGAGAAAGAAAAATGTCTTAGGAATCCATTGGTATAAGTTGCAAGTTATTTGGAGTTCGGATGAAAGAGTTATAGTCAAAAGATTGAGAGCTGTTCAATTAAAAAAACTCAAGTTCAAAAGCACATTTCAAACACCAACGTACACCAACGTCAAAAACACACTATTCATCATCTTCTTCCTCTTTTTTGTCCTACTGCAAATTTTTTTTGAACAGAAACAATTCTCAACAGAACGTGGGTCATGTTTTTCCACTTCCGTTTACCTTCAACTCACTCTAATCCATCTCATCTCAACACAATCAATGCAAAAATTCAGAATTTAAACATAAACATGACCATCGATATCCTTCACATTCACTCCTCTTTTTCTGCATTTTTCTCTATGTTTTGGTACTTATTCACTCTCACTATTGAATCTATTACTTTCATTTCACTCATGCATGAACCCAAGTACAGAACATTACAACACCAGCAAATGTTATTCACAACAAAAACTTACTTGATGCAGGAAAAATTCCAGCCCAAAAGTCCAGATTTTCTAACCCTCTCTAGCAGCCAACATCAACGCACATTATAGACTTTAGCTAGTTCTTTAGCAGCTGAGAATGATACAAAAAATAAAAACAACATGCATAGAAGTAGTATCGGTGATGGGTGAGCAGAACAAGGAAGGAGTTTTCATATGGGTTTTTTTTCGGTGAAACAATGAGAGAATGAGGGGGAAGCCACCTAACCACATGGCTTAACACATCAATGACACATGGCACCCATGCATGTGGGCCATGTGTCACCTTCTCATTTGTCCCCTTTTTTTCTTCTTTTTTTAAACCCCCAAATTTTCAAAAATTAAAAAAAATCACCAAAAATTCGAAATAATCATATGACTCTTCAAATAATTTTTCAGCTAAAAAAATATTTCACCAAATTTTCAAAATATCCAAAATGTCTCCAAAATTACGGAATAAACTCTAATACATACCAAATTTAATTTTCAAGATAATTAATCTCTAATTCACTAAAAATACCAAAATATCTTAAATAATACCAAAATTGCCAAAAACACATTTTAGTTATATTTAACAACTCCATTGTACCCGAAAATGCCAAAGAATGCATGTACAATTATATGAATATGCAATAATGTGTATGTCATAATTAATTTATGCATGACGTGTATTTTTCTAATTCCACATAAATTTCTCATAATTTACTATTCTAACCTTACCATGGGTAACAGGATGTTACATGTTAGGTTCGATGGGTTAGTATAAGAGGTAAACTGGACTGATTGTTGGTTATGATACGAGAGTTTCGTAGGGTATCTTTTTTTATTAAATATGTTTTGACTTGGAAGGAGGTGTCTGTGGTAATGGTTACAATTTCAGGAGTATTTAGAGTTTGAAAAATAATTAGATCAGTTGTGGTTATTAGCACATAGGCGGGTTTCGTGTAACTCCGTGAGAATACCCTCTTGCAGTCTAACGAGCACCATAGCTTCATTGACTGCTTTAGGTTTGTATATTTATACAACATTTTTCAAATGTCCCTTCAATCCACCCAGAAAACAACTAAGTGCTACAAAGCTATCTAAGTTAGCTCTTGCACTTAGTTCATCAATGGGGACATCAAATAGAGGCTCATCAAATCTGCAGCCGAGATCGATGACTAACTCCAACCAGGTAAGGGTTACATTACCTCAATTTTTGATGTATTGTTGTTGCTAAAAGAATGCCTTCCCCTTTAAATGCAGCAAGATTATTTTCATCTTTTTCTCCTCCTGGATCACCTCAAGAGCGAAGAATTACTCAATGATGGAGGACCATCCACGCAAGCCTTGCAGGAAATGGAAGCAATGAGTTTGATCACACATGAAGAGCATTTGGTCCAAGCAGATTCAGGTGATCAGGAAAAAGACTTTGATGGGCTGATTAAATTATTAACTCATATTAAGCCTTATGGACTGGTGAAAGCATGCATATATGAGGAGCCTCTTATCAGTCACGTGCCCAACACAACTCCAACGAGAGCTATTCAATTTCCATCAGTTTGGGGTAACTTTACGTCTAATAATGATTTGTTTTTATGAATAAGAAGTTACAATTCATAGGCAATGAGGAGTCAATTCGTTATAACTTTCCTTTGTCACAACTTTCTGTATTTACTTTGCACTTTTTTATAAACAGGTCAAGAAAATAATATAAATTTTTTTGAGAACTTCTTGTCAATTTACGGTTGGAATGTTGTAGGGTTTTTATTTGGTTTCCTAAAAACATATGGGTTTTGAAAGTAGTCCCAAAACTTTCATCAAATTGCTCGTTGTTATATAGTTCTCTTTATCGCTAGATTCTAACCACCTACTACTTTTTTGCCCATATCTCATCAACTATTCATCTCCATGACTAGAACCACACCAATCTAGAAACTAGACAAAATTTCTCACAATTTTCGTTCAAATATGAAACTTTAATTCCCAGTGGATTCTCCATAAATCACTGATCAATTCACCTGCAATTTCCTAATGCCCAGCCACTTTCTTTCCCAACACCAACACGCCATCAAATTTTGGTATTAGAGCCCAAAGTGACGTTCTTGAACCCACCCACATCATGTCTGCGAATTCACCAACAAATCCCACAGCTCGAGAAGAAGAATTATTAAGACAAATTGAGACCCTTCAGCTTGAAAATAGGGCTCTTAAGGCTAATGAATCTGCCTTTAACCCGTCCACAAGCCATCCTAGACCACCTGATAATTTTATACCTCCACAAAACACTCACACCACTCTCCATGATGATTATGACGCTTTTGTAGATGAAAGTCATGTGCCGAAAGAAGGAGATGCTATGATAGGATTTGTTGCAAGGGGACGAGGGAGAGGTCATTTACGAGCTGTCCTCAATATTACTCCTCAATTTCGGACAGAAAGACAAGAGAGAGATGAGGCATTCAATTTCAAAATTGAAATTCCGAAATTCCATAGGGAAATGAATCCAAACATCTACCAGAAATGGCTTCATTCAATTGAGAGGGCTTTCAACTTGAGGAAGACTTTGGAGGAGAGGAAAATGAAGATTGTGGCCTTGAAACTCAAAGGACCAGCCTCCTATTAGTGGGAAAATATTCAAAGGAGGGTTAGAGAAGGGAGACCAAGAATCAATACTTGGACTCGAATGAAGGAAGAAATGAACGTTGCATATATGCCTCCACAATATAGGCAGAATTTAGTTAATAAGATGATTGAGCTCACTCAAGAAAACAATTCAGTGGAGACTTATATCATGCAATTTGAAGAGATGATGGTGAAATGTGATATAGAGGAGGCCGAAGAAGTGACAAATGCTAGATTCTTGAGAGGGCTGAAATAAGAACTTTGAGATATGGTACGTCTTAATTACTATGACACTTATCATGATTTGAAAAGACTTGCCATGCGATGTGAAATCAATTTACAACATGCCCAAACCAAAAAATCATTTGTGCCTAGATATGCCATGATTCCTTTACCCCAAAAACAAACTCCAACATTTGCTTCCAAATTAAACTTAGCCCCTCCTTCCATCACCACACCACACAAAACCTTCACCACTCCACAAAAGACCTTTACCAATCCAAATCAAACCAATCCGAGACAAGCGTATACACCTCAAACCAACACTTGTTTTAAGTGTCAAGGCTATGGCCACTTTGTAAGTGAATGTCCAAACTGAAAGGTTATGACTTTGCAAGAGATTGCTGAAATTGATGATAACGTGAGTAGAGAATTATTGTTTAATAAAGAGGGACTTATTGAAAATGAGCATGATAGTGATGAAACAATAGAAACTAATGGAGAGAGTATAGAAGGGGAGATGCTTGTATTACTTCGGCTTCTAAACAGTGAGAAAGAAGAAGATGATTGGAAGAGAAATTCCTTGTTTCATACAAGGTGCAAAAGCAAGGGAAAGTGTGTAATGTAATAGTTAATAGTGGAGCTTGTGAGAATGTTATTTCCAATGAGATGGTGAAAAAATTGGGTCTCAAAACCGAACCAATCCCCAATCCATACAAGCTGACTTGGCTTGATTCAAAGCATGAGATAAGAGTCAACCAAAGATGTTTAGTTGCATTTGCAATTGAAAAATACGAGGATGAAATCTAGTGTCATGTTATTCCCATGACGACTTGTCACTTACTTTTGGGAAGACCGTAGCTGTATGATAGAAATGTGGCGAATCAAGCAAGAGCTAACACTTATTCCTTAATTCATGGTGGGAAGAAATTTCTACTAACTCCAATGAGACCGAATTACAAGAAGAAAGAAGAAGAAACAGGTTTGCTTGTCGTGGATGAGAAGAAAGCAATTGTGGAGGAGCTGCCATCATATGCACCACTTGATGTTGAAGATGACTAGCAGCCAAAGATGTCCATTCCAGAGGAGATACAAAGCTTGATTGATGAATTTGTTGGTGTTTTTTTCAAAGAACTTCCAAAAGGTTTGCCCCTTTTAAGAAGTATTCAACACGAGATCCAATTCTACAAAGATGCTACTATTCCCCATAAACATGTTTATATAATGAGTCCCAAGGACAATGAAGCGCTTTAAAATTGTGTTGATGAGTTGCTAGAAAGAGGCTTCATTAGGCCTTCAAAAAGTCCCTGTGTTGTGCCGGCATTTATTGTACCAAAAAAAAGGGAAATGGAGAATGGTGATTGATTCAAGGGCTATTAATAAGATCACAATCAAGTATAGGTTTCCTATTCCTAGACTTAATGATATGCTAGACTATCTCCACGGTGCAAAGGTTTTTACAAGACTTGATCTTATAAGCAATTTCCATCAAATTCAAATGAGAGAAGGTGATGAGTGGAAGACCGCTTTCAAAACCAAAGGTGCTTTGTATGAGTGGTTAGTGATGTCTATAGGGCTGTCCAATTCTCCAGCAACGTTCATGAGATTGATGAATGAAGTTCTCAAACTGTTCCTACACAAATTTGTTGAGGTATATTTTGATGATATTCTTATCTTTAGTGGTAGCCTAGAAGAACAAGTCGTGCATTTGAGAATGGTCTTTGAGGTTTCAGATCATGAAAGATTATATGCCAATGTAGATAAATGTCATTTTGGTGATTCATCTTTGACTTTCCTAGGATTTGTTGTTAGTGATCAAGGAATTAGTATGAACCCGTTCAAAATCTAAACTATCTTAGATTGGCCTGAACCCGTCCAAAATCTAACCTCAGAGCCTTTTTTATCTTAGAAGTTTCCTTGGATTTTGTAGCTTTTATAGGAGATTCATCAAGAATTTTAGCACCATAACTAGCCCTTTAATTAGGTGGACACCACAAGTCAAAATTGCCTTTAACACCTTGAAAAATCTCATGACTAGTGCAGCCCTTTTAGCTTTGCCAAGTAGTAATGCACCATTTGAACTTGAGTGTGATGTTAGCGGAGTAGGCATAGGAGCCGTTTTAAACCAAGAGGGTAGACCAATTGCTTACTTTAGTGAAAAGTTGAATAAGGCTAGAAAAAAGTACACCACTTATGACAAAAAATTCTATGCTATCGTTAGAGCCCTTAAACATTGGAGAACATATCTAATTGCACAACCATTTGTTCTTTGGACAGATCATGATGCTTTGAAATATGTTCAAAATCAAACGCATTTGAGTCATAAACATGCAACTTGGGTAGAACACTTGCATTCATTCGATTTTTTCATTAAGTATAAGAGTAGGAAAGAAAATGTTGTTGCTGATACCTTGCCTACGAAATATATAATGTTAGGCTCAATGCATGCACATGTTATAGGATCTGAGGAAATTAGGTATGAGAGTGACAAAGATTTTGGAGTTATATTTGCTAAGGTTAGCGAAAATGGTGCATTTAGGGATTTTACACTTCATGATAGTTACTTGTTCAAAAGTGGTTCTTGCTGCGTTCCTAATTGTTCCTTGAGAAAAACAATTCTAAGAGAGGTCTATGGAGGAGGCTTGGCTGGTCATTTTGGACGAGAGAAGATGAACAAATTGGCTAGTGATAACTTCTAATGGCCAAGGATGTGGCAAGATGTAGCTCAACATGTTGAAGGGTGCAACGCATGCATCAAAGCTAAAATGACTGCACAACCTTATGGTCCGTACACACCATTACCGGTTCCAAACTCACCTTGGGAAGATGTAAGTATGGATTTCATCTTGGGTTTGCCTAAGACCAGGAGAGGTTTTGATTCAATAACGGTTGTAGTTGATAGATTTTCCAAAATGGCTTATTTTATTGCTTTTAACAAAACTCTAGATGCATCTCATGTCATGGATTTGTACTTTTGTAATGTTGTAAAAGTTCATAGGCTTCCAAGAAGTATTGTTAGTTGTAGAGATGTAAAATTCTTGAGTCATTTTTGGAGAGCATTATAGGCTAGGTTAGGCACATAATTGAAGTTTAATACATTCTTTCATCCACAAACGGATGGGCAAACTGAAGTTGTGAATAGATCACTTGGGAACTTGCTGAGAAGTTTGCTAAAAGGAAAGACGAAGAATTGGGATTCTATGCTACCATATGCTGAGTTTGCATACAATAGCTCGACTAGTAAGACAACCGAGTTTAGTCCATTTCAAATTATTTATGGGACTAACCCATTGTCTCCTCTTGATTTGAGTCTACAGTGGACCAAACAACATTCAAGCTGATTAAAGAGCCTTAGAGATCGTCAAAATGCACACCAAAGTAAAAGAAAACATTGAGAAGCACAATGAGAAGTTCAAGCTATATGCCAAGTTGAAGAAAATAGTGGAATTTAAGGAAGGAGATTTAGTTTGGGTCCATTTGAGGAAGGAAATATTTTCAACCAAAAGGAAGGGGAAACTTAAGGAGAGAGTAGATGAACCATTCAAAATCATCAAAAAGGCCGGACCAAATGCATACAAGGTTAATCTTCCTAGCACTTACAATGTTTCTAACACGTTTAATGTAAGTGATCTTAGGAAATATGTTGAAGACACTATGAGTGTAGCTCCAAATGAACCAGCCATTCACAGGGAAGAGGATGATGGAGGACCATCCATGCAAGTTTTGCAAGATTTGGAAGCAATGAGTTTGATCACACACGAAGAGCCTTCAGTCCAAGCAATTCAGGTGATGAGGAAAAAGACTTTGATAGGCTGATTAAATTGTTAACTCATATTAAGCCTTATGGACTGGTGAAAGCATGCATATATGAGGAGCCTCTTTTCAATTACGTGCCCAACATAACCCCAATGGGGCCTACTCAATTTCCATCTTCGTAGGCAATGAGGAGTCAATTCGTTGTGACTTTCCTTTTCACAACTTTTCTTATTTACTTTGCACTTTTTTGTAAGCTGGTCAAGAAAATTATATGAACAGTTTTGAGAACTTCTGTCAATTTACAGCTGAAATGTTTTAGGGTTTTTATTTGTTTTCCTAAAAACATCTAGGTATTGAAAGTAGTCCCAAAACTTTCATCAAATTGCTAATTGTTATACAGTTTTCTTTATCGCCAGATTCTGACCACCTGCTATTTTTTTGCCCATATCTCCTCAACCATTCATCTCCATGACTAGAACCACACCAATCCATAAACTAGACACAATTTCTCACAATTTTTGTTCAAATCTGAAACTTTAATTCCTAGCCGATTCTCCAGAAATCACTGATCAATTCACCTGCAATTTCCTAATGCCCAGCTACATTCACCTGCAATTTCCTAACGCCCAGCCACTTTCTTTCCCAGCACCAACACGCCATCACTCAACCTTCTTTCTCCAAGTCCTGAAATCTGTCCCATTGAAGTTAGGGAATGTCACCTTCATGATTTGATTTTCTATTCCAGCTCCACGATTCAATTATAAATTCCTCCCCTCTCTCTAGTTGTTGCTTTCTTCTTCTTCAACTCTCTTTCCTTGGTTGATAGCTTTCAAGACCTCCTGAAGATTATTTCTCTAGCTTCTTATCTCTCTCATCCAACCTCTCAGTCATCTCCTTCTCCATAAAGTTGAGTCCAGTTTGAAGCTCTAATGTGGTCACCATCACAACCTGCTTTGACACTAAAATGTAATAACATAAAAACATAGAGCATAGGATGGATAAAAATCAGAAGAAATCCGATTGTTGCAGTGATGATATATTCCCTCCCAGAGAGGAAGACCCTAATCAAGGATAACTTCCCAATCCTCCTTACTCGAGATATAATATCCCCTGAAATACAACAACCTAACAAACTCGACCAATGTTGATGCTTTGTGTATATTAGAAAAGGCACATTCTAGTCGCTGTGAGCATGTCTGGTTAAGACAATCGTTTTCTAACGATTACGAGTTCAAACCTTTGCAGGCTTCTACATAAGATGGTGAATCTTTCACAATTACACAGGCCACTGTTGCTCTAAACTTCAAAGCACTTCCAAATTACTAAATTTAGGACATTCAACCTGTTCATAAACTACACATTCAAGAACCACTAGTACACAATCTAACTGCAGTACCAAAGATATACTTACAAGACGTGAAAGATTCAATCACATGTTTCGAATTTGCAGAGCTCAGCTTACAGATTGACATCAGGAAAGAAAGATACAAATGCCAGATTTGGCACACAAATTCTTCATCAAATAGATTTGACAAATATATTACAAGATGCGATACAATATCAGTATGGTACAGTTCTTGCTTGCTACTTCTCCTGCCACAGCTTGCCTGACATGTACAATGGCAATGACTGAAGGGCATACATTCAAACTGGGATTCCCCTATTATAAATATAAGATTTGGAAAAATACAAGAAAGCAGTTAATTGGATTGCACTTAGGCCAGCAAGAAGCCAGTAGAAGTAATCAAGATGTGCCTTATTCAGATTATTGACAAACCAGCTATCATGGCCATTCCCTCCAGTTGCCTTCTCAATGATAGAGACAAGGAAGCTACTAAGAAAGCTCCCTACACCAAAAATGCTTAGGTAGAGGGCTAGGCCCACACTCCTTAATTCACTGGGAACCTGGTCATAAAAGAACTCTTGAAGACCAACCATGGTAAACACATCAGCGATTCCAAACAGAGCATACTGTGGGATTAGCCACCAAATGCTTAATGGAACTGTCACATTAGGCATATCAACTAGTCCATATTCTTGTGCAGTTTTCAGCCTTTTTGTTTCAACAAGGGCAGCAATTATCATAGATATAGCAGATAAAAATATTCCTGTACCAATTCTCTGTAGCATTGTAATTCCACAAGGTTTCCCTGTAAACCATCTTGCAATGGGAACAAAGATGCGGTCATAGATCGGTATAAAGAGGACAATGGCAAGGCTGATAAATGATTGAAGGGAAGCTGGTGGAATGCTGAAACCTTGTGAAATTGATCTATCCATTGTTACTCCTTGCTTAGTAAAGAACGTAGCGGACTGAGCAAAGACAATAGCATAAACCAAGCACGTAACCCATATTGGAACAAGTCTAAGTACTGCTTTGGCCTCTTCAACTTCACTAAGGGTACAGGAATTCTCATATCCCTTTGATCCATTTGGAGCAAGCAGGGCTTTGTTAAGGAATCTGACAAACAACATGCAGAAATTTCCATCATGGTGAGTATTCAAAGGCCAAAGAGCTTAAAATACTTCTTGATTCTCTCACTACCCTAAATAAGGTGGCTCCATCAAGAACAGAAGATAAAGAGGTTTAAGCAACTTCACTTACATATGAATCCTTTTTCAATGGGATAGTCAGCCAACTTCTCTCTAATAGCATGGGTAGATAATCACAAAAGGAATGCAGGATGTAGAGCAAATAAGAGTGACTAACACAATAACAAAGTCATTGTCCTCATAGTAACCATAATCTGGGCAACCGAAGAATTTCTTTTGGAAAATCAATCTTAAAGTTTATATATTCAAACACCTAACAACACTCTATAAAATTTGTATTATAAAGAATAATATGCCACAAGACACATTAGATCAATAGTCCCAGCTTTAAATGTAAACCAAATTGTGCTCATAAAAATGGTGTTAGATGCAATGTGATAAAAATTTTGGAGCAGGAATACCTCAAGCATAACTCAACTAAGTTACAGCTTGTGATAAGTCGTGAGCACGAAGGACTTTGAAACTAATGACTAATAGAAATAATTGATATTGACTGCCAAGGACTCTTTTGAATGCTAAATGCTGCCTCACAAAATTTATCATGTTAAAAAAAGTTCCACCAGTTGTGGTGCAGTTGTATTTACTTGGTTAATCATCAAAAGATATAAAAATTTGTTTCTCTTACTTAAATTGCTTAGAGCTCTGGTCAGGTAGAGTTCCACGTGCTTCTTCCTCAGAAGTTAGAGACGAAGAACTAGTTCGCCAATTCTTGATTGCTGCAGCAAATACATGACCTATTCTCAGAAATGCATTTTTCTCTTCTCCCTTGATGCTAAATCGATACGTTCTTGTTCCAAGTAAGAAGACAAGAAGTGCAATAACCATCAAAATACACGGAATTCCAAATCCAAGAGCCCAATTAAGGTTGTCTTGTACGTAGTTTAAGAGCAGTATCGCCACTAAAGTGCCTCCACACATAGTGAAGTACCACCAATTGAAGAATGAGCTTTTTGCTTTCGTCTCCTTAGAGTCATTTCCATCAAACTGGTCTGCTCCAAAAGCCTGAACGCATGGCTTGTGCCCACCTTGCCCCACAGCTACTAAGTACAGAGAAAAGAAGAACAAAATTACCTGAAGCATAGGAGGAGAACATGATAAGCTAGCACTGGTTTTGTGGCAATCAGAAGCACTGAGAGAAGGAAGCATAGCTGAGAGTGTCAACAAACCAAGTCCCTGAGATTACAACCGACAAATGCAAAGCGTTTAGTTCATAGCAGATATTCTTTTACTAGTCACAATAAAAGGTGCTAGACATTTCCCCAAGTAGCTCAACCAGTGGGACAAGAAGGAAATTACACTCTACTTGTTTTTGTAATTTTAACGGATTTATAATGCAATTTTCATGCAGAGGATCACTAAACACAATATTTCAACACTTCAAAGACCCATCTTCCAGTTTTGGTTGGAAGTAAAAGAAAATGATGTGAAGCACCACTGCAATAGGTAACTGCTGTTAATTGAGAGTAGAGCAGTCAACTGCATAGCCATAAGATTTGATAACCATCCGTTCAATTCCTACTCATCGTCAAGTATTTTAAAACAGAAGAATTTTGCAATATATGTTTATTTCATTGCAGCGACCATCTATCACAACCCATAACTCTACAAACGATGACTATGCGGTCCATGGTTGAAATGATTAAGGCAGTTCAAAATTGGTACAAACGAATAGTGATTTACTTAATGGATGGTTACATCTCATAGAATGCAGTGCCAATCTAATGTTATTTTTCTTTAATTTTCCTATATAGATTCAAAGCTCAAAAAGCTAAAGGAAAACTAGCCGCAAACAAGCGGATAAAAGTTCTCTTTCAAAGAAAATAACCAAATAAAATTGAAAAGAGGTGTATATACCAAGACATAGATAAGCGAAGCAACGATGATGGTACGGTATCTCCCAAGAAACGAATCAGCTACAAACGCACCGAATAACGGCAACAGCGACGCCGCTCCGGACCACGCATTCACGTTCTCCGCCGCGGTCGCCGTAGACTGGCCCAGCGGCCCCGTCAAGAACGTTATAAGGTTCGAACCTATCCCATAGTACGCACACCTCTCCGCCACTTCCACACCTATATAACAACCAAATTCAGCGAAAAGAACAAACTTTTCCGAAATTCACAATTGCCCATCGAACTAATTTCGATCTTGGTACCAATAATAAAAGCTGCGGATCTCCAACCACCAGAGTTGGATCGGTATACAGGCCGGCCTTTGTAGTCAACGGAGTCCTCGATGGCTTCGTGGAGGAGAGGCGTTTGGGCCTCCGGCGACAGGTTGAGGATGGCCATGTCAGCAACTCCTCAAGCTATGGAAGCTTTAAGCACTGTGCCCGACGTCTCTGTTATTATACTGCAGTCTATACGTCTCTTAAGTCTTAAGTCCAGTCCGAATCAGATCCAGATATTTTGTGTCTCAACTAGTAGACCATTCTCTCGTTGCCTGTTTTCTTGGTTGTCCTAAACCTGTGCTCGCATTACACAACTCCAGATCTTCTATCTAATTTTATCATGTATTATTGTATTTTATGAATCTTAATTATAATTATATTTTGTATGAGTCTCATATAAATGAATGCAGCTCTCGCATAAATAAATAGTTGAAATTTATAAGACAGAATAAGACATCATAAAATTAGATAGAGGATTCTATCCCGTATTATATTTTATGAATCTTAATTATATTTTGTATGAGTCTCATAAAAATGAATGCGGATCTCGCATAAATAAATAGTTAAAATTTATAAGACAGAATAAGACATCATAAAATTAGACAGAGGATCATATCCTATCTTACGTTGCTTAGTGTTAGTTCTTTTGTTATTTTTAACATTGTTATTGTCATTATTATATAATCATGAGCTTATGCTAATTAGATGGTTCATATAATAAACACTATGTTTGAGGGAGGTAACGCAAAATACACATTTCAAATCCAACATTCTAGCTAGGCCATACTAAGGGGCATATGTTAGTAATTCATTCAACATTCTAGCTAGGCCACACTAAG
>JAJMLV010000228.1:12026734-12037546 GCA_027123465.1 Erythroxylum coca | reverse complement strand
ATACCCATGGACTGTGATGCCCTTTGGACTCAAAGTCGCTACATCACTGTTTCAAAAGTCCATTTCCAAAATCTATGAGCCTATCCTCAATAGTGCCTTGATCTACTTCGATGATATTCTACTATTCTCAAAGACCCATGAGAAACATTAGGCCCTTCTTCAAAGATTTTTGGACCTTACACCGAAGTATAGTATAATGTTTTCGGCCTTGAAAAGCACTATTGGTACAACAAAAATCGAATTTCTTGGAATGCAATTTAAGGATGGATTATATCAGCCAAGCCCATATATTGCAAAGGAATTATTACAATTTCCTGATGAAAATCTCACTGTGAAGCAGATACAATAATTTCTTGGAATTGTCAGTTACATCCAAGATTTCATTCCACATTTGGCAGCCTACACATCAAGCTTATCTAAGCTATTACGTAAGAATCCACCAACATGGGGAAAATAACAGACTACAGCTGTCTGGCTTCTTAAGTATATATGTCAGGATCCTCCTCCTTTAAAGATTCCTGAATACGGACAACATGCCCTTGAGAAAGATGCTAATGACACCCATTGAGGTGTTGTTCTTGTAGAAGAACTCAATGACAAACACAATTATTGTGGACATGTTAGTGGAGCTTTCAACACAGCTGAATGTCACTATCATATCTCATATAAGGAGATTCTCACAGTCAAAAGATATATTGAAAAATTCACTATCCACCTCACTCCTTATCACTTCGTCATTGAAATGGATAATACTGCTTTTCCCAAAATTCTAGAACAAGCAGGAAAAAGATTCCCAATAGTCAGTTTTATGTTGGCAAGAGTGGTTCTCTGCCTATAAATTTGATGTGTGACATCTCAAAGGTCACAAAAATTTCCTCGCTGATTATCTCTCAAGACTTGCCAAGCCACTCTTCTTTGTATCTTCTACATTGAAACTCCCCATTCCTCTTTACTGGCTCATGGAGTTTCCCAGGTTTGTTCGTTATAAGAAAGACTTCCCTCCTTAGTTCTCTCGTCGCCATAATATTGTTGAAAGTCTTTCTCCTATTCTTTACCAGAGTATTTTCTACTACATACACAACATCCTCCTCAACCATGATATTGTTGCTAAGCCAAGTCACTTTGACCTGCTTACACCCTATAAATATATTTATTTCCTTTATGACTCTCTTGATGAGGATGTACTTTGGCACCTCTGGTCTTTATCTGCCTTATATACCTGTACAATCGTACTCTCTCCTCTGCATCTGTATCGCCATTTGACAGATCCCACAAATTCAGGATCCCTTCTATGGACATTCCTCGAATGGTTCCAACCTCTTGAAAAATGGGGTATTGATATGTCTTGTGAGCTCTCGCGACATCATCTATGGAATTCAACACTTGCTGACAAAAAAGTGTATATCTTTTACTGGTTGCATCGTCCCTACTGTATGACCAATAATAATATGATGTGCACCCTCAGTCATATTCAATATTGGCGTACTTGCATCAATTGGTCTGAAGAAGAAAACCAACTAACTGCAGAACTCTACAATCTTCTTGACCAATACAATCAGCATCCACAATCTGATATTTCTCCTATTTGCACGTCTCAAGGACCATACTTCGGAGAAATAACTTTGCGACAGCCTCTCAAAACTCCTCCAGTCAGTGAATGGGCTTCTTTCGATGATCACTACATCAATATCCATGGAGGATCTATTCCCTGTCCTACATACAGGCCTACTGTGGATTCAAGCCTACAGCTAGAAGAACTTAGTCCGACTGGCACCTCTGTTACAAGCCCATGGCCTCCTGAATGGACTAACACCAACATATTGATTGAAAAAATTGATAGAGACGTGGAGTTGACATACAATTAAGACCTTACTTTACACCTGTAAAGTAAGAATGAGATAACTAACATGATGATAGATGGTTTCCACACGTCACCTTCAACGACTACTAAAGATTCCATCCTATCATCTTCCTATTTACCTTTTTGTAAAGTAGTATTATTTACTACTGTGTGCTTTACGACTTTATGTTAAAGTAGATTACTTTTCCAAAGTTAGGTGAATTATTAACTTTACTTTTATAAAGTAGATTCCTTAGTGATAAGGTTAGGTTTACTTTTGTTAAAGCTTTTATCATTATGTCTCTAGGATAGTTTACATTTCTATCCCTCGCTTTGCCTATATAAGCAGGGTTCGTCTTAGTTTGTAATCAAGTTTTATCAAGCTAGTTCATAAATGAGAAAATGAAGAATCCTTTCTTCAACTAGTCTTTCTCTTCCCTGAAACCTTTAAACCCTTAATCATATCTCCTTCAATTGGAAAGATTGCATAGATGAGTATACTCTACACTTGCCTTGTATAAGGATCTTGTGTATAAGAAAATCTATAACAGTCTGGAAGAACTGTTACTTCTAAATTATTCCACTACCATGTGTCAGAAGAATTAACGAGGAATGAAGAGTAAGAGTGTGTGAGTGAAGTAAGGTTCCTAAGAGGTATGAGCAATAAGTCCCGTGTAGTCGAGGGAAGGGCGTTGAGTGGTGTAAGTCTCCAATAATTGGAACAGCTACGTAGTAATACACACTTCCAATCCGACTTTAGTTAGTCAATGTCTTCAACCAGTTAGGTGGTTTAGAAAAAGTTAGCCAAGAGGGTTAATCAGAAGAGGTCATAGTTTCCATGTGTCGTTCCTGTGTCGCCCTATAAAGGACCATAGGATGCAAGAGTGACCTCATCAGACAGATTTTGACGATTCAAGTGATCTAGAGTCTCCATCCAATTTGCAAGGTTGGCACTCACCTAGTCGCCATCACGATTCCGCTAACAAAAGCGAACTTGTTTTTCACCTGTAGGGTTGTCATTGTGGCTCTCATCCACACATTGTAATTGTCTCCATTCAATACACAGGGATCAAAATCATTCCTGGATGATCCGATTGAGAAAAGAAGAATGGTGAAGATTGCTCGATCATCTTCTTCTTATCTCCAGACATGAGATTCACAACAAAAACGACATTGCTTGTACCTTTCAATCTGCCCAAAACAAACCCAACTTCCTTGAAATTCAGTGCAAAGAAACAACAGTGTTTGTCTTCCTAAATATGTTCGAGATAGACAGGAGCATGGCTTCATAGTGGTGCGACGGCGGGAGGCTTCAATAGAAAACCTACTCTGATACTGTGATAAAATTTTGGGAGAAAAAATTTAATGTGATTGATTATACAAATAGTTACAATGAGATGTTTTATACTAATCTACCGAAAAAGAAATCGCAACCCTAGCCACTAACTTATCACTAATCACAATTGGGACTAATAAATAAATAAAAATAACGAAATTACAACACATTTAGTACCCCTCATCGTCACCATAAAGTAATTGAATCCCACACTCTTTTACCTTCATATCAAAGAAGCTGCTATGGAAGTAGACAGAAGCCTCATTGTATTTATTACAGTCGGCACTGAAACAACTGCCATTATTGTTCTTGAGTTTCTTCAAGAAGCCAGGATCATACCAGTGGATGAGTACGTGATCTCTATGATAATACGATTGTATGGAACCAGCTGGTAGGCAACCCTCGAATACAAATTTGCTATCGCCAGATTTTGTTTTCAGGTGGCATTCGTACTTAGGAGTCATCCAATCACAGAAGTAACGATCCCTCTCAAAGACAATAGATAGAGCGAAACCCAAGAATTTACCACTACACCAGTTAATGGGCAGTTCAGTGGTGATTGAAGATCCTAAATTTCGCTCCCCAGCATGAATCTTTTCATCCGGCAAAGTAAGAAAAAATGAAATATCACCACGACTCTGCAATTGGCAATTAGTATTGATAAGCATTATTTGCATGCAAAAGGAAAAATAATAACCAGCAATGATATACATATAAACATGTGTAATTATTTGCAAGCAGTAAATGAAGAAGAAAACCAAGGAGAGACAAGGGATTGGAGACAAGTAAGACTGATTACCTGAAAGTGAGGAGGCACACACTTAGACTGATTAGTCATGAGCATTATCCTCATCTGTGCCATATTCCAAATGTTTCTTCGTGCTATCTGAATCAGTTGTTTACACCCATTAAACCTGAAAAACCAATCAACTCTCTTCGCAACTTGAATGTGGCGAAACCTGGAACTTGACACAGATGTCATGGAAGTGCAGTAACTAGCATCTAACACACATAATCTTGGTGGAAGCTCTGGCAGGTATTGGAGGCTATAACAGTAGCTTATAATGAGCTCTTCAAGACATAAAAGGTCTTTGATGCTTATGGACAGGGTCTTGATACTGGTATGACTTAGATTCAAGCTACACATTGAAGAAAAAGAATTACCAGCAAGGGTCTTTGTGTATGCTTGACGGCATAAATCATCATTATGTCTCTCATGCCTACACAATGCTATTATGTTTGATGGTGATAATACTACTTCTTTTATATCTGTACAAAGACTAAGGTTGAGGGTCGTAAGAGATGTTAGATTCCCAATATCTGGGATGCTACTTAGTTTCCGACAGCCACGCAGATTTAACTTTTTAAGTTTGATAGGAACCACAATCGAATTAGAGACCTTCATCAGATTCCCACAGCCACTGAAGTCCAGAGTCTCGAGGTTAGGGGCCTCAGAGAAGTCCGGCATTTCAACCAAGTACTTGCATTGTGACATGTCCATATTTTTCAACTTTGGAAGATCCTGCGTTGTTTGACAAAAACAAGTCCATAGAACGTTGGCAAAAAATCATAGTGAAGTATGATACGCATTCTTAATTCATTATGAACAACATTATTCAGTAGACCAAGCACATTATCTTTAAGCATTATAATCTGAAAAATTGAAATTGTAAGCACTTTCTTAGCCATAACATTTAAAAATAAGAAGTGAAAATTGTCTAAAACTTAGACCCTGTAATTAAACGCAAGATGTAGATGCGTACCTTGAGTCCTGTCCAAAGTCGTTCAACCTTGCTAAAGCTCAGGTTAAGTACCACTAGGTTTTCTGCTTTGAAATTTGATGGTAGAGATTTCAATGGATAGTAATCCCAACGTAAATATCTTAGCTCATCAGGAAGATATTCAAGGCCTTGGGGGAACTGCTTCGCACCTAATTTATCTAGCACGTCGCTCTTGAAGTTGAGAAATTTTATTCGATTCATCTTACAGAAAACTGTAGGAGGAAAGCATAACCTTGGTACTTTACACAGGTCAAGAGATATGCCTTCAACTTGTTCTGTTCCCTAAAACCGCAAAGTGAAATTATCTCTGAGAGATTTATAAATTAGAACATGGTCCTTGAAAGAATCAATGCAAGAGAGATTAATAGAAGTGAAGCTTACCGTATCTTTACTCAACACATGATGAATGTCTTCCACATCATGAAGTCTACTCCGTCTACCTGACTCTGTTATATCATCTTGGCGAACAATTTGATGACCCATCTCTCGCAACAAATCATGCATTTTGATGATGGAGTTTGATATAGTAATGAGAGCCTTATCGGCAAGATTACTTAAGCCAATTGATGTTGAGAAACCTAATGAATCTAGTATAACTTGGATATCGTACTTGTCTAATGGCGAAAAACCAAATCTGTAAAAGCTATTGAAGAAACATGTAATGTCAAGAAACAATTGTTGGTCATGGTGTTCAAGTCCATCATAACTTATTCTCAGCATCTCGATAATATCATTGGGAGGATTTCTCTCAATTTTCTGCGCTGCACTTTCCCATTCTTGTTTGCTTTTGCCACGTAAAGATGAACCCAAAACTTTAAGAGCTAGAGGATTTCCCTTGGTGTAAGTAACAAATCTTTTGGACACTGTGATGTAATCCTCCTTGTAGGGTTCTTTGAAGGCGAAGCTATTGAAAACCTCAAGTGCCTCCTGGTCAACTAGCGACGGGACTTCATACATACAGTTAGTATCAACAGCATACTTCAACAGTTGTCTGTCTCTTCCTGTAACAATGATCCTACTTCCAGCACCAAACCATTCTCGCTTTCCAGCTAAACTTTCAAGTTGCGATATCTTGTTAACATCATCAAGAACAAGGAAAACCATCTTATGGCGAAGCTTGTAACTCATTGCTTTATTCGAGCTAATAGTTCTTTCATTAAGTACTTCCCCAAGAAGTTCACATCGCAATCGATGTAGTCCAAGCTTTTCTGATTCTTCTCTGACATTTTCAAGAAAACAGCTGCCTTCAAATCGACACAAGTATTTATCAAAAATAACTTTGGCAAGAGTTGTTTTGCCAATACCACCCATGCCCCATATTCCAATGATTCGAACATCTCCTTGCCCTATGCTTAACAATGGTTCGATTTGTTCAAGTCGTTTGTTTATACCAATTAAATCCGAGAAATCATTCGAGTAAAAATGATTTAATGAATTGGAGATGCTCCTAACGATCTCTTTTATCAAAGCTGATTCAGGCCTATCAAGTTTATAAATAATGGATAAAAGTAAGGATTATGGGAAAAAATCAATAGTGAAGCAAGGTCTTAATGAGAAAAAAATGGTACAACCCAACATTCAAAGGGTCAATTAGCTATTATTTACTGAAGAAAAAGGTAAAATTTGTTGAGAAAAATACCTAATTTGCATGGAACTCCACCCTGATATTCTGGCAGCATCTTTCATGACATTCCTCCAGCTGAGGACTTTATCAGCACTAAAATTTACTACATGTCTATCAAATGCCGCACCGAAACTTCCTGTTTGCTTCTTCACATCAGCAGGATCAACGTGGTAGAAAACCGGAAGTACCTCGAGTCCATTAGTTTTGTTGCATTCCATGATCTTAGCAAGCTCATCCAAGCACCAATGTGAAGATGCATATTCTTTGGAGAAAACGGTCACTGCCACCTTTGACTTCTCAATCTCTTGAAAGATGGTTGAGATGTATTTGCCTCTGTCAAGCGCTTCAGTATCCAGGAAAGTTGGTATTCCATGTTGGCGTAAAGCTTCATGAAGATGACTAACAAAATTGTCCCGAGTGTCTGCACCTCTGAAACTAAGAAACACACCGTACTTTATTGGATGGACTATAGTAGAATACGCCGATGAAGAAACAGCCATAGGATTGCTTGGTTGGCTATTATGTGTGCCTAGAAAAATATAAAGCTGCCTAGATGTTAAAGTCAAATGTACAATTGTGAGGAACTTGCTTGCTTTTGTATGAATTTGATTCTAGTTGTTTATTTTATGGACAAGTAAGCTTCCAAGAAATTGCCAAGCCGTTGACTTGTTATAAATGTGTACAGAGCATTTCCAAAGGTATTATGAACAGTTGACTTTGTAATTTTGTTTTTTGATTGGCCTTTTAATTGTTTGCTTGCCTTTGTGGCCGTTTTGATCAAAATAAACTTTTGAATAGATACAATTCTATATATATTACAATTAAATTCCTACAACTCCAAACTTACAATCAGTAATGGAGAAAAAGAGTTTATAATATTGATATTTTTATGTAATATTTTCTGATATATTATTATTATTATTTCCAATAATTTTTTTCTTAAATCAATCTACTTGATAAGGGAAGTTGTAAAAATTAAAAGAATCAAGGATAAGATTAGCATAACACATACCTTTAACTGGAATATTTAGAGCTTCAACTCTCTTTCGACATATTTAGTTATTAAATTATGAATTAATTTGTTTGAAGATATACATGAGATTAATGTTTGAAGATAAACATGATTGTAAGTTAAATGTGTTTAACGTACTTGAATTAAGTTAAGTATATGAAGGATTATAAATTATTTCTTTTGATATTCAAGAATTGTTTAGTGTGTTTAGTTATGTATTAATGTATTAGTGTAACAAGAGTTGAAATTTCAAAGAGTCTAAGCATATTTATTTAGTTACTACTATATATATATATGTAGTGTTGTAGTATTGTATGAAGTTGAACTTAATACTATAAGTATAGTGCTTGTTATAATGTAAGTGTATTTTGTTAAGGTCTTCCCTCATTTTAGGATCCCTTTTAGAAACTCTTAGTTTCTTTTTTCTTTTTCTCTATATCCAACAAAGTGGTATTAGAGCTTTAATACTAAAAGCAATGGTAAATAGTAGTCTAAGTCCCTCTAAATCCCAAAGCTTATTAAAGACAAGTTTGATAGTTAGAGCATTTGTACGAGGGTAACTACTCTCACACAAGTCTACAAGGATCTTCTATAAAACACTAAGGTCCTGTCTTTCATTCACCAAACATTAGATGAGATGACCTTTGAGGTGTCTAATGCCATTACAGGGAAGAAACTACATAATATAATTTTAATTAAAGGAAAGGAGAATGCAAAGAAAGTTCGCTTGCAAAATTTACAAGG
This sequence comes from Erythroxylum coca, assembly GCA_027123465.1. Classification (NCBI taxonomy): domain Eukaryota; kingdom Viridiplantae; phylum Streptophyta; class Magnoliopsida; order Malpighiales; family Erythroxylaceae; genus Erythroxylum; species Erythroxylum coca. The sequence goes on along the minus strand of JAJMLV010000228.1, from coordinate 12,029,209 downwards.
TGAATTTGAAGATATTCAAATAAAATAATTTGATATTGTGTTAAATTATTATGCAAAATTCATGGTCATTAGAACTAAATGAGAAATCTTAACGAAGAAGTACCTTATTTAAGAGTGATTAGAAAAATCCTCAGATAAATTAGTAAGACATTTAATCATATGATATAAAGAATTAAAGGACTTGGAAAACATAACAATTGAAGAACTAAGTGACTCTTTAGAAGCTCATGAAGACACGTTTAATAGTACGAGCAAATAGCCTTTAGAGCATGTTTTACAATCAAAGCTCACGTTAAAAGACAAAGAGGAAAAGAAAAATATAACACCCCATATACGGAACCTACAACCATTTATATACATTGCAACCAGATTCCTATACACATGTCCATGGCATACATTTATATTCATTTATAGGTCTATTCAATATTGTACACACACATATTACAAAATCTTATATAACTTAACAATACCATTTAAGAGTATTATTATATCTTTACATTTATATGATAATCTAGAAGAAATATTAAACTTAAATTCGTAGTTACAAACTGTTGAGAAATTACAATTTCCTTCATTACATATACAATCATCTTTAACCAAAAAGATGCATTACAAAAGTAAATTTACTTCTAGCGGTTAGCTCTAGTCCGTGCAAATGATCACTATGCATCACTCCTATTATTTGGACCTATACGAATTAACATCCATGCTAAGCTTGAAAGCTTTGTGTGGAAACACTAGATGACCACTCACATCAGTTATTTGCCAAACACACACACATTCGTGAATATCATAAACTCATATAAATAGTGATGGTATAATTAATCAAGGTACATAATGCAAATATGATATTGTAAATTTATATTTATAAGCCAAATATTGATATTCAATGCTCATCAATACAAATTATTCATATTGTCATGTTGTATCTGTTATTTATAACTATTTAGTTTACTTTTTATGTTAGGCTTGCACATTTTTGGAGGTGTGGATAACAAAAACTGTAGATTTTCGAAGATATCAAACTATAGATACCTGAAGGTATCGAACTATAGTTACCTGTAGGTAATAAACTATAGATACCCAAAGGAATCAAACTGTAAAGACATTGTAGTCTCGAAATGAAGACATCATTGGTGTCAAACTATAGCAGTTGTATAGTAACCCTATAGGCATACCTATCTATTCACCACAAGACAATAAAGCAAGAACTGTAACATTTTCCTTTAATCATTTGCTAATTTTATAATTAACATATTGACAAATCGTATGATATTCATTTGAAATCATAAAATATGTATTTAAGTCCATACATGCAAGTCACAACTTACCACCATTAGACAACATAAATATCTTATGTACTTGCATTATTTATTCCATATATGTTTTGTTCAGTTGTATTTCTCTATGTACATTCACTTAATTCTAGTATATAAATTCCTTTAGTTCATTTAAATATAAAACATGATAAATTGTACTTATTTATATTTATAAAGTTAATATGTAAACTTATATAGTCATACTATACATATATAAGCAATAAATATGCATATAAATCATCTATATACATGTAAATTTCCTTTAGCATGCATTATATTCAATCTTAAATTTCAATATTTATTCACCCAATTTACATATGGTAAGTCATATTTCATTTATTTTTAAATGTCTACAAAGTTTCATAAACATCTAAAAAGATTTAGATGTGATTCAGTACAAATTAGAAGTGAAAAACTCAAAATAATGCAATCTAGGCTAGGCACAAGGTAGGGAATCAAGGGGCAGAGGGTGGGGAAGAAATCCCTCCCCACCATGTGAGTCTTAAAAAAAGTGCAAATAAATCAGTCTAGATGCAAATCACATGAATAGAAGGATTTCCTGCTTGTCGTGTCCCTTGCAAAGAATTCATACCTCCACTTTTTTTTCAATTTTCACATAGAAAACATTCAAATTAGAATTTTATATATTCTATACATTTGTCCCTTATGTCTCTAGTTTCTAGATCATTAAAAATCAGCCCATTTTGGCTTCTAAATAATGAGATATGCACCAAACATCACAAATTGCTCTAAAAAAGGACAGCATCAGGTCATCATTTCAATCTCAATTTTTAATGTCATTCAGCCAGAATTAGTTCTCAATCTCTTCTAAATATTTTTAGTGTTGTCTTTAATTTTATGCCTAATTGAAATCGCCCAATTTTGAGGTCTTTGGACAAATTTATGACCAAAACAATAGGATTGGCTTAAGTGAATGTAGGACAAAATTCCGCTAAACTATACTCTCTTGTTATATTCAAATAATTCCATGCAAAGAAACACCAAGACATCATTAAAGCAACTACTCCATGTCCACATTAATCTTTGTACACATTCAAACATATACAAACTGAAATTAAACTAAGTGTAGTCTAAAACCTTGAAATTGACCAACTAGTCCTTCTAATGTTTTTCCTTCTCTTCCCATTTAGCTTTA
>JAJMLV010000228.1:11981696-11996480 GCA_027123465.1 Erythroxylum coca | reverse complement strand
AATTGGGTCAGTTCATTAAACTTATTCTCTAATAAGTACCTACATGTTTGTTTAAGTATTTCCACACTTTAATATATGAGATCGATTACTTTCTTTATAAGAAAGAAACAAATATGTGCTAGTCTAACCATTTCATTACTACTCCGTGTTGATGAAACTATAACTAAGAAAATTTGGGAATAATACAAAATGCAATTCGAATCTCATAATTATAATCACATTATAATTTCTAATTACATAAAAATTATTCCAAGAATTTTAACTTTATGATTGGTAATTAAAACTTAACAAATACACAAAAATAAAGTGTCTTTTATTGAATCATTTTTTTTATACAAACAAATATATAACTAAAAATTGGCTACAAGGGCATAAACCAACACTGTAAGTATGTGATAAGTGAATTTTAAACAAATCAACTTAATGTGTTCATAATTTCACATTGCAAACTATACGGTAGTATGATATGCCATTATATTTTAAAAATATACAATAAGTGCTACTTTAGGTTATATTTGGATGGAGGTTTAGTAATAGAATATAATGAAATGTAATATTATTTTATTATTTAGGATGATGATTTATAATGAAATACAATGAAACGAGATAAAAGAAGAGGGTTTCATATTATATCTCATTTCATCTTACACAGTAAAAATGAGAAACTTCTTAGGAATAGAATGAAATGAAATTAAATAAGAGAGTTTCATATTAAAACAATTTTCTAATATTATCTCTATTTATATTTCATTTCATAATAAACCTGACGTTTAACTAAACATAGTCTTAGAGTTGATGTGAACTAAATTTTATTAAAATTTTGATTTATTAAGATTTATTTTGAACAATTTAAAATTTTAAAATTAAAGTTGAATTGATCTAAAATATTAAGATTAAAGTTATACACTCAGATGTATTTGGATGGAAATTTTGCTTTTTTGTTTCCCTATTTACAAAACAATATCTAAGGTAAATGAGATGATTTGGAAGCATAGATATAGGAGGTGTTTGACAAACAGCTTATCAATTGTTTTTTAATTTATTGACTAAAAATTGACTTTTTGACCATCTCAAAAAGCTATTGATTTATTTGATGAATAGTTTATTGATTAGCTTATTTAACCCCTATAAGCTAATTTTTAAAAGTTTCATCAAATGAACTTTTTGAATGATCAACTAAAAATTAATAGGTAAAAAATCAATTATACCTTCTTCTCATAATTTTTGAATTATGATACATATTGTATCAGTCATATTATAATTATAAATATTTTTAATTTATTAAATAATAAAATTTATATATATTATATAAAAATGTTAATATGGTATAGCTCGTTACTTCATTCATATTAACAAAGAATTTAGTATTAGATTATTATTATTATTATTATTAAAATTATAAAATTAATTTTTATAAAATTAAATAACTAAAATCTAAATTCTTATAAACATATTCAAAGAAATACTAATAAATATAAGATCCATATTTTTATAATTTTTTTTAAAATTCTGCTCTTATATTACTAATCCATTAATAAGTACCAGGTAATAAACTTCGTTATTTGCCACACATGCCATATTGGTGACCGGAAAAAAACGGAGCTAGCGGCAGATATTATTGAAGAAGGAAGTGGATTGCTCGCCTTATCAAAGAATCAGTAACAAACTACAAGGAACAACCTTTGCAAATCATCGGACTACACGAACTGGGAAGCGAAGCTAAAGAGTTGCATTTATGTTGTGAAACCAAAAATGCTTGCTAAAGTTGCCCTTCCTCCTCATTCTCTGCTAACCTTGAAGTCTTGTGCTCATGGCGATTGCTTCAGTCCCAGCATCCATGGATGGGCTTTATTGGACGTGAAAAGAAATAGAACTCAAAAGGTTGTGGCCGTAGTAAGCGATGGTGACCACGATTGGACTCGGATTGTGGATGATCAACCCAAGCTTCAGTCTTACCAGAACAAGGATGACGAGAACAAAGATGCTTCCTTAGGTGCTGTTTTCTTTTTCATTTGGTCTTTCTAGTTTATTCCACCTTATTTGAGATCTTATTGCTTTGGTTAAATGGTCACCCTACTCAATTTGTAGTCCGTGGGAACACAGGGACTGAGAGTATGCCAGCAGTTGTGAGCACTAGGGGAGTAGCAAGAAGTTTTGGTAGATTGAAGGCACAAAAAATAAAAGATCTTGCCAGGAGAGCCTCTCAGATTAAGCAAAAGTTTAGAGAAATAAGGGATGGAGAAGCTTTACAGGATGCAAATCAACATGTGCTTACTAAAGTTGATGACTTTGTTGAACATGTGGAGGAAGTGAAGGAGAAGACTGCGCATTCCAGTGGATATGATAATCGAGTATCAAGAAATAGAGCGGAATTTTCAAGTCCTGAAGGTTTTAGAGGATGGGGCAAAGGTGGTTCTGTTTATAGCTACGGAAACAAATTCAATGACCCTTTGCAAGGGAGGAAAAAGTTTGAAGCTGAAAATGATTTCTTCAGTAGAAAATCTTTTAAGGAGTTAGGATGCAGTGAATTTATGATTGAATCTTTAAAAGGGCAGCTTATCCTGCGTCCTTCACATATACAGGTAGTTACACTGTTGGTTCTGTTAATCAAACTCTTGAACTATTGTGTCCTAGTGAAGAATTTTGCTTGGCTAACCCTTAACAAAACAGAACGAAACATAGAATTGAGCAATTTGACTTATATACTTGAGATTGTTGTGCTATATAATTTACTTCATATCATATACCCCAACTTTAGGTTAAAACAGATCATTCCTTATTATACACTATATACTGAGGAAAATGACCGACATGAAGGGGGACTGCCGTATTCCTTTTCTCTGGTTAGCTATATGGTACTTGTATTTTTTCCCCTTGGAAATGGTTATCTTTTCTTAACATTTCTCTATGCCTGAACGCATGATGCACTACTTGCCCTTTGGAATAAGCAATCTGAGAGATTTTGCTTTTATGTCACACACTCTAAATGTCTTTCCACATAATAACTGTGTTGGTTCCTAAGGTCCTACTTTTGTACAATGAAGTTCATGTCAAACCATCTAACTGTTTTTCTATTTCTTACATTTTTTGAAAGGAGAGACTCAGCTTTTGGGAAGATCTTTTGTTGTATGATTTTCGTCTTTGCAATGGTTTCCATTATGTAGAGCTGAAATTTTTTATGTTTCAATCTTGGTAACTACAGGCCATGACTTTCGGGCCCGTAATTATGGGTAAGAGCTGCATTATAGCAGATCAAAGTGGTTCAGGAAAGACACTGGCATATCTCATACCTGTGATTCAGCGTCTCAGGCAAGAAGAATTGCAAGGGCCGGGTGAAACCCCATCAAGAAGTCCTAAAGTACTTATAATGGTGCCAACTGCTGAGTTGGCTTCTCAGGTTAGCTGCTTTTACACTTGATTTAAGCAAACTGATACAATCCCTCTTTTCTTACTCGATGATGTTCAATAAGGCTTTTTTTTCCCTTCAATTTGTCTGTTTCAGTTTATTTGTTTGTAACTTATTCCTTGGTTACTGTCATTCTTCCATGTTTCCTGCCTTTTTCTTTTACCTTTGTATTAATTCAACTACTCTACGCATGCATGAAGTTTTGGTGCAAGCTTGGAAATGCAGATCAATGAATAACAAGTTTTCTAAGATTACTTTTTATAGATGACAGGAAGAATTGCCATACTTCTTCATTACCCTCATCTTAGGGAAAAAAAGAAGAAACGTCACATTTTTTGCTTCTTACACCTTGATGCATAATTAGGATTGCCTATGGAGTTTGTTTTTCAGAAACTATTAATGCACTGCCATAACAAAACCAGCATTCCCAAATGATGGCACTTTTATTTTCTTGTCAGATACTATGGTAAAGAGGCTTCTGCATCAGCAGGAATTTGTTAAAATTGAAACCTGCTTCTGTATCACTTTTGTTTCTAAAGGTGACTGGGCTGTCTTTGACAAACCATGATAGCTTTTTTTTTGGACGGCTTTTATATGGCGTGGTTTTCTTCCTTCAGAGTTGGATAATTTGATTAGAACATGAGAAACCAGATCCTAAGGTGGATTATTGGTCTATTTGGTGCTTTCTTAATCCTTAGTGTTGAGCTGCAGAGCCAAATTCTCAAGTATAATATGTCTTTCTTTTGCTTGTGGCATTTAATATGGGAGTGCTAGTTGCCACCTAAAGCAAGGTATAACTGTTGCAGGTTTTGAGTAGTTCTCGGTCAATTTCAAAGTTTGGTGTTCCATTCCGGTCTATGGTTGTGACTGGTGGATTTCGACAGAGAACTCAGCTGGAAAATCTAGAACAGGGTGTTGATGTTTTAATAGCAACGCCTGGCCGTTTTATGTATCTAATCAAAGAAGGCTTCTTGAGTTTAGCAACTCTCAAATGGTATACTATTTCCCACTGAAAACTGCATCCTTTTCATCTTGTGCTAGAGCCTATGTCGCACAATGACTTAAAATGTGATTACTTATGTGATTTTTATGCATACTTTTGTATTAAGTATATCTAATGCTGAAAGTGCAAGCATCATCTTCAGTGCCAGCTCTTATCATCTGGCACATTAGTTTTTACAGGAGAAAATTGAATATCATGTTTAACCTAAAGGCAGTGAGATTATTTTCTTCAAGTAGACCAATGTAATGGCAGTTGCCATATTTTAGGGCCAATACAAGTGTCAATGCTCAGAACATTACGGTGTTTAGCCCATAAAATTTTCATTCTTGGTTCTTAACAACATGAACTGAGATAGTAAAAAGGAGGTCCCAGTTTCTGTTACAATAGATGTGGTAGAGAAAGAGAGGGGGAGAGAGAGAGAAAGTAGGTGTACTTGTACCCAGAAAGAAAAAGAAATTGTTGTGAGTGAACTTTAGGAAATATCAACTCATTTGCAATTTGCTGCTCAGTTGTCTGAAGGTAATGGTCTCTGTGGTTGGTGAGAAAGCATTTGACCGTGTGCCATGTGAAGGCTATTGCATTTCATTCCAACATAACCAACGTGTATGTTGGAGGGCTTATGCTAATCTCTTACTAGAAACTTTATACATGCTTTCACTTCTATTGTTTGAAATATGTACCCCAACATTGATATTTGAGTTTGACATGATGCTTGATTGCAGTGTAATTTTGGATGAGATAGATATACAATTCAGCAATGAGGACTTTGAAGTTGCACTGCAAAGCTTGATCAACTTGTCACCAGTTACTGCACAATATTTGTTTGTGACTGCAACTTTGCCAGTTGACGTGTATAACAAGCTTATTGAGGTCTTTCCTGATTGTGAAATGATCATGGGACCTGGTATTCATCGTACAAGCACTGGGCTAACAGAGGTTGAATTTCATTTTTTGTCCTGTCAAAGTATAATTCCCTCTCGTCCTACAACTCTCCCTTCTTTTGCTGGGTTTTTTCAAGTGATTAATTTTCAATCAGGGAATGAGATAAATATCTCAAACTGGTGATAATATTAGCAAAAGATTTTAAGCCTGTAACAGGACCAGTGTCGTTTACCATTTTGTATGTTCAGGTTCTTGTAGATTGCAGTGGGGAAAATGAGACAGAAAAAACTCCAGAAAGTGCGTTCAACAATAAGAAAACTGCTCTTCTGCAGCTAGTGGAGCAAAATTCTGTGTCGAAAACAATTGTTTTCTGTAATAAGGTAAATTTGTGCTTAATTTGAAAGAACTTGATTGTTTCCCTAGTTATTTGTTGGAATTAAAGTGATAGATGTTGGGTTGTAATATATAGATTGAGACATGCAGAAAAGTGGAGAATGTATTGAAACGTTTTGATAAGAAAGGTCATCATGTTCGAGTTCTCCCATTTCACGCTGCTCTGGCTCAAGAATCACGGCTTGCAAATATGAAAGAGTTCATGAATTCTTCGCCTGAAGAAGTCTCTTTGTTTTTGGTTTGTACTGACAGGTATTATCATCAACTTGAACCTACTTATTTCTCATCTCTTATTCTTCCCAGATGAAGAAACCCATACAGCATGCATATCCAAATGTTCTTCCCAGCCGGTAACAAATTGTGAAACATATTTGTTGTGTTTCTGAAAATAAGTATAGAACATCACGTGGGATTGACTTTGCTGGTGTGGATCATGTTGTTCTCTTCGACTTTCCTCGTGATCCAAGTGAATATGTACGCCGTGTTGGAAGGACAGCCAGAGGTGCTGGAGGAAAGGGCAAGGCTTTTATCTTTGTGGTTGGGAAGCAAGTTTTCCTTGCAAGAAAGACAATAGAGAGAAACCAAAAAGGTCACCCACTGCATGATGTACCAGCTGCATATATAAGCGGATGAGATGAAATATGCTTGTTGAAACAACTTATGCATGTGTGTTGGCTTAGCTATTGGCTAGTGATTCTCTTATATGAGAGTTAGGTATGCTATTTTCCAGCTTTACCGGCAACTATAAAGCTAAAATTCCAAGAATTAAGGATTTCATTGCTTATCTGACCTAGTTGTCTGCAGTGCTGTTGCTATCCTGACACCTCAATGGAATTTGCCACTCTTGCTAGCCGGAAGGGGTTCCTTCCTTGAAGCAACAAAGAGACTAACATATGACACTTCATAGGGGCTTATATTCTGCTTGGTTTTTAAGGGCTTTGCCTCTGAGGAAAAGTTGATGAAAGACCATTTCTGTAAAATTGATGAGTAAAAAGGCAAACTTAATAGAATGAAGTTTGTTCAGTGAATTCCAATTTCATGTCATGTCGTATTTTACTTAATTGTGTAGTGAAGTGTTATGATGTAGCAACTAATATATCATTCCTTCAGTTTTTCCTTAGAAACAATAGTTCTTAACCTTCCTTCAAGGTATTTTGGCTTTTCCTTCTACAGGAAACAAAAATCATTTTAAACATCAAAGATACAACTTTCAGATTCCACTGTTATTTTTATTCGATGTGCCTTAAACACTCAGAGGCAGGTTAAACTCTCTGGATCATTTAACTGTACATCTTTTATTTGGTGTGAAGAAAGTTTTTGGACAATACTTCTGGTAAGATGCCTGCTCTGCTCTCAGCTCTTACCTGCTTTTCTTTCGTGTCTTAAGTCAGCTTGGCCAATAGTACATAAATTCCCAGAATCCAGTTTTTCCATTGAAGCCATACATGCCTTCCGTGGAGATCAGCCATGAGCATTGATCCTCGCACCTTGCGAAATCCCTCTGGTACGAATATGCATCAAAGTGGTACTGCTGCACATTTTGCCAATCCAGGTCACAGAAAAACAGCGTAGTTCCCCATGCATTAGGAGAGAAGTCCCAACCGATTTGGTTTCCATCTGTTACGTTCTGCTGGCCAAGATCAGTGTCTTTGGATTGGCAGTGAATGTTCATGCTTTTACCATTACCTAAACTGTTCTTTATACTCACTTGAACGCTGTCTGAAAGTCCCAGGTTGCACAGGCTGAAAGCTAGCAAGAACAAAACACTGTAACCAACATGTACGCCATTTGTGCAAGTATCCATAGCTTGTAGCAACCTGATCTTGACAAGAAACAAGGGTAGGATGTCACTAAATGTATTGATCTATTCCTCACAAAACAAGTTTGCATGTGGTGTACGATAAAATTTATGCACGACAAAGAGCATTGTAGGAACTGGCATTGAAATTGCAGATTATCACCATGTGTTAAATTTAACTTGTATCTGGAAGCCAACACTATTTGTTGAAGCAATGGTTCGGAACCAACAAAATCATGAATCTACTTGACTCAGTCCAGTTGTGTTTCTGTCGGCATTGCATAAATCGTTTGAATCATCCCTTGGCATTTTCTTCTTTGTTGGTTGAGGATTGCAACATTCTCATTTAGAGCATCTTATTTTATTACTAAATAATAAATATTAATTTCTCATTTAACAAAAAATTGAGTTTGAAGTTCAATTTTTGTCTATTATGGAATAATTTACTAAAATTTGCATATTGTAAATTTAATTTAATTTCAAATATCATTGAATATTTATCATAGCAAGAACAGCCATGAAAGTGGCAAAGTATCTTTGGCTGAAGCCTGGAAGAGTATTCCAGTCATGAGCTACATCTGTTTTCACATTTAACTTATACTTCCCCTGCTATAAACATAAGATCTAGCGAAATACAAGAAGGCTGTAAATCCAACTGCACTAATGCCGGCAAGTAACCAATAGTAATAATCAATATGTGCTCGATTCAGGTTGTTAGCAAACCAGCTGTCTCGACCATCTGTACCAGTTGTTTTGTCAATGATAGAGACCAGTAAACTGCTTAGCAAACTTCCCACACCAATGACACTTAGGTACAATGAGAGACCCATACTCCTTAAATCCTTTGGGACTTGGTCATAGAAAAATTCTTGAAGACCAATAATGGTAAAGACATCAGCAGCACCGCATAACAGATATTGAGGAACCAACCAAAAAACACTAATCGGAACTGTCACATTTGGCAGATCAATAATCCCATATTCTTCAGCGGTTTCAAGTCTTTTCATCTCAACTAAAGCTGCAGTCACCATAGAAAGGGCAGACAAAACCATGCCAAATCCAATTCTTTGAAGCATCGTGATGCCAGAAGGTTTCCCAGTTAAGGATCGGGCTACAGGGACAAAAATGCGGTCGTACATGGGAACAAAGAGAAGAATTGCAATGCCAATAAAGAACTGAAGTGAAGCAGCTGGAATTTTGAAACCTGGGAATATATTTCTATCCATTGTAGCCCCTTGTTTTGTGAAAACAGTTGAGGTTTGTGCAAACACAATTGCATATATCAAGCTGGTAACCCATATTGGAATAAGTCTCAGCAAGGACTTTGTCTGTTCAACATCATCAACAGTACAGACATTAAGGCCTTCCATGGAGCCGTCTGGTTCAAACAATGCCTTGTTGAGAAATCTTCAAAAAGGAAAACAGTTTGTTGACAGGAATTTCAAGATAAAGCATCATGTATTTCTGTTCATCTGTTTGAACCTAAGCAGATGACATAAGTTTGTGAAGAATAAGACATCTGCAAGAACTCCATTTTTTATTTCTTTAAACTCCAAGGAAATAACTAAATCTCAAGATCATTTATATCATCCAGGCACATTGATCTTTTCTCAAGCTATGAACTTAGAGGTCGGAAACATCAGCACAGAGTAAAACGGTAAGATGCTACGCAAAGATATCCTCCTACTTATGCCTCCGTAATTAATATGTACGAAAACAAAAAGAAAGTTGATTCACTTACTTGAATTGTTGAGGAGTCTGACAATACTGTTTAGCTTCATATTCAGTAGCCATTGCTGAAGGAGTGGCATTGCGGTTCCTGATTGCTTTTCCAATCACCCGGCCAATTTTCATAAATGAATTTCCCTCACTCTTCTTAGCATTGTACCTGTAAGTTCTACTACCAAGCAAGAGAACAAATAGTGCAGCCAACATAATAATACAGGGGATTCCAAACCCAAGGGCCCAGTTAAGATTCTCTTGGATGTAGACCAAAACAGTAAGTGATACATTAATGCCCATAGAAGAGAAAAAATACCACCAATTAAAAAATGAGTTTTTTTCTTTACTTTCTTTTGGATCTTGTCCATCAAACTGATCAGCTCCAAAAGCTTGAACACAGGGTTTATGCCCACCTTGCCCAACTGCCACGAGATATATAGAGAAGAAGAACAAGATGACTTGAAATCCAGGAGACTGTGACTTGGCATCTTTGATGTCTTGTAGGTGAGAGACTTGAAGAGAAGTTAACACAGCTGTAAAAGATAACAAGCCTAGTCCCTGTTAATCATTCAAGCCAAACAGGACAATTAGTATTGATGCAAGTAACAAGGTAAACATGTTAAATCAAAGATCGCCAGGGAATTTTCTCCATCTTCAAATTAAGAACACAGAATCATCTGAAAACTGTAGTTTTAGCACATTTGTTTTTAAAAGAAAACAGATAGACTAGACTTTCTATGACTAGAGGACCTTAATATCTATGTAGTCCTTGTAATGCAAGTGAAAACCTCAAGGCTTGAACCAAGCATTTCAGTAGATATTCCCGTAAACTATCTAGTGAAAGACACTCATTATGCAATTCAGCCCACCTCCTGCATTTGCATTTTCACCAAGGAAAACAAGAGCAATACAAGAAGTCTCCTGCTCATTCTTAAAAAAGCACTTGTAATAAGGATAGACCAAACTAGTAAGCAACTTATATTGGTATTTCCAAAGAAAACACCCTAAATCCATCCATCAATTTGCATTTTCCTAATCACACTTTTGATTCAAAACTTTCCAACTCTTTGCATGCATCAATTTCTGGCCGGCTAAAACTAACATAGAAAGAAATGGATGCTAAATACCAAGATATAGATAATAGATGCGACGATAATGCTTCGGTAGCGCCCAAGTAAAGAATCAGCGATGAAAGCTTCTAAAAGGGGGAGCAGTGCGCCCGTCCCAAACCATATGTTCACATTTTCCGCCGCAGTTGCCGTGGACTGACCGAGAGGACCCGTCAAGTACGTAATAAGATTCGAAGCCACTCCATAGTATGAGAACCTCTCTGCCACTTCCACAACTACACATGTATATACAAAGACAATGATTAAACACAATCAAACAACCCAATTCCACTATGATCCTTACAATTATATCGTACACGTAAAGATTTGATTTTGTTGCCTAAATTAAGGAAAACATTTTACCTATAACAAAGCAAGCCGCTTTCCACCCACCAGAAGTGGCACGGCTGGCTGGGTGACCTCTGGAATCAACGAAACCATCAACAATTTTGTCTTCCATGAGTGGAGTGGAAACAGTAGCAGAAAACATGTTGGGATCATTAGAGATGACCATGGTTTCTCAGGTAAAATGAATATCTCACCGACGCGGAGCGTTAGGTGGAGTGACCCTTGACTCTTTGCTTTCCAAAAGTTCACTTTCACCCGAACAAGAACAACTTGGTGTCGTCGTATTGTGTTCTGCCTGAGCGTGTATCTACTTGTAATGCCTGGGATGTGACATCGGTCATTGGACTAAGACCTTTTATCTTTCCTGGGATGTGACATTGGTCATTGGACTAAGACCTTCTCTCTTTCTTTATTCAGACTCGTTGAGCATGTGAATTGAAAATGAGAAAGAAGTTGGCCAGTGATGAGTATGACGATAATTAATATTAATTAAATTATTTGACTATTTATAAATTATTTGTTAACATGATATGACATTAAATCAATAAATTTGGGTATTCGTTCTTCATGAATTCATATAGTATACATGGATGATTTTCTAGTATTTTCTTCTTCCTTATAACAAAATTTCGAACATATTCATACTTATACGTAAATTATAAAAGCTGACTTGGAAGTATGAAAAACATAACTATCTTTTCCAAGTGAAAATTACACTTGTAGGACATTTGTACATAGAACAAGGAACAATAACACCAGTAGAACTACTAAATTTCTTAATCAAATATTAGAAAAAAATGATCACAAAGATTTTTAGGAAACCTAAATTATATTATAGATTTTTGCTATAACTTGAATAGATTATGTAAATCTTTACATAAAACATTAAAGAAGACCCACCTTATTGGATATAACAACATGGTAATATAGGTAAACAAATTAAGGAATAAGTCAAAATATTTATGATTATACACTTAGCCAATCCTAAATCTTATAAAATTATAGAAATTGATGTTATAAACAAGGATATAAAGGAATATCCTTTATATCCTACCTTCTAGTGTCAAACGTTCTTTATCTAATATAATAGAAAATCTTGTAGAAATTACCCATGGATACTGGATCAAGTAGAACAATCATGAAACCCAGTACTTTACCTCCTAAAATGTGGACTTCTTATGACGAATATTTTGTGGACTTCTTATGATGAATATCTCACTATTGATGATGGTAATTCAGGGCTTCATGATTGTTCTATTTGATTCAATATCCATAAACTTAATAGCCTTGATGATCTTAACATGGTAACAGCCAGATTTGGGAGAATAACTCTTCCAATTTTCATTCATAATCTTTTCATGTAAAGAGTCTGTCTACAAATAGTACATTAAGCTAGCCAACTATGGTAACTATTCTGTAGTCAATGCATGATATTCTCTTAATGTATTCAATTAAGGCATAATCTGATCCTGATTCTACGTGATTTCGTATAATATTCTAACACTCCCCCTCAAGTTGAGTAGTGGGATCTCCAATACCCAACTTGCTCAAAACTGTTTTGAAAATCATGTCATTGACGACCTTGGTCAGAATGTCCGCCAATTGGTCTTCTGAGCGAACATATGGTAAATCAATGATGCCCCCTTCCAATTTCTCCTTGATGAAGTGTCGATCCACCTCAATATGCTTTGTCCGATCATGCTGGACAGGGTTTTCTGAAATACTTATGGCTGCCTTATTGTCACATAGTAGCTTACTCATACCTTTGGGTGGAAACCCAAGCTCTGTCATCAACTTCCGGATCCAGAGGACTTCAGTTAGCCCTCTTGCAATTCCACGAAACTCCGCCTCTGCGCTAGATAGTGCAACCACCTTTTGCTTTTTGCTCCTCCAAGTGACTAAGTTGCCTCCGACCATAGTGAAATATCCTGCAGTTGATTTTCTGTCATTTGGATTCCCGGCCCAATCTGCATCCGTATAACCTTGTATCTCTAGATGACCACTCTTCTTGAAGATTATACCCCGACTCGTTGATCCCTTTAGATATCTCACAATCCTGAGAGCTGCTTCCATATGATCTTCCTGTGGACTATGCATAAACTGACTGATGACTCCGACAGCATATGCTATGTCTGGTCGAGTGTGGCCAAGATAGATAAGCTTTCCCACCAGTCTCTGATACTTCTCCCGATCTGTAGGTTCTCCGTCTTCTTTCATCTGTAGGCCGTGATTTACTACCATTGGAGTCTCTGCTGGTTTGCAGTCAACTAGCCCTGTTTCAGTGAGTAAATCCAGGATGTACTTTCTTTGTGATATAAAGATTCCTGTCTTCGATCTCAGTACCTCAATTCCCAGAAACTACTTCAACCCTCCAAGGTCCTTCATTTCGAATTCTTCAAATAATCTTCCCCTGAGGCTTGCAATCTCCTCCTTATCACTTCCAGTGATTATCATGTCGTCCACGTAGATAATGAGACAAGTAATCAGACTATCCCTCTTCTTGAGAAAGAGAGTATGATCTGAGTTACTCTGCTTGTACCCATATCTCTTCATTGCGACCGTAAACCTTCCGAACCAAGCCCTCGGAGATTGTTTCAGTCCATATAGTGCCTTTTTCAGTCTACACACTCTCCCCTTCTGGATCCCATCTGTAAATCCCGGAGGTCCCTCCATATACACCTCTTCTTTAAGGTCTCCATGGAGAAAGGCATTTTTTACATCAAATTGCTGGAGTGGCCAATCCAGGTTTGCTGCTAATGAGAACAGGACTCTGATGGTGTCTATCTTTGCTACCGGAGAAAACGTCTCTGAATAGTCAACTCCGTATGTTTGTGTGTACCCTTTAGCCACAAGTCGTGCCTTATACCGCTCCACCGTTCCATCTGCCTTGTGCTTTATGGTGAACACCCATTTACACCCCACTGGTCTCTTTCCAGGCGGAAGTTTACACATCTCCCATGTCTTGTTCTTTTCTAGGGCCTTCATTTCAGTCATCATAGCATCCCTCCACTCTTTCTTGCTTTTTGCTTCCTGCACTGTTCTTGGAACCTCCTCAGTGTATAATGTTGTTGTAAACACTTTAGCTTCTACTGATAGACTCCCCCTCACCAAGTTTCCCATGGGATACCTTGAAGCTTTTGATTGATGTTCCGGGCTATATCTCCTGGGAGGTATCCCCCTCGTGCTTCTTAGGGGTAAAGTATATCTCTCCCTTTCTCCGACTATTACCTCAGGCGCATCAGGTGTGGTCCTGTCATGGTCAGATTCTTGTGCCATAGGAGAAATTTCAACATCACCAGTGGGAGTATCAAGGTCATTCGAATTACTTACCTCTGGGACATCGTCCACAGGAGTTATATTGGTTGTTGGTTCTGGTTCGGTGGGTTGTATCATGTTGTCAGAGAGTGGCTCGGTGGTACTGCTTACTGGCTCTTTTGGAGCAACATCTGGCAAGACTGATCCTTGCAGCCAAATCAGTGGATCAACAATGGTATCACTACTCTCCCCCTGATCACTGAGTGGGGTGGAGTAATAGTACTCGGTCTCAACGAAGTCACAGTCCATAGTGATGTACATGTGACGAGTGGAAGGATTGTAACATCTATAGCCTTTCTGGTGTACTGCATAGCCCACAAAGATACATTTGACAGCACAGGGATCAAGTTTAGTTCGTTCTATTTTGGGAATATGGACAAAGACAACACAACCAAACACACGTGCTGGAAGGGTAAGGGATGGTGGAATAGCAGTATGAGTGGATAGAGTGTGGAGGGGTGTTTTGAAGTCGAGGATCTTTGTGGGTAGTCTATTGATGAGGTATGTTGCGGTTGCGGTTGCAACTACTTCGGGCCAAAAATACTGAGGGACCCTGGACTCGAGCATTAATGCACGGGTCATTTCAAGAATGATGTGGTTTTTACGTTCCACAACACCATTTTGCTGAGGAGTATTAGGACATGTGGTTTGGTGAATGAGTCCCTGTTGTTGGAAAAAAGTACTCATGATATGATTGACGTATTCCCCCCCATTGTCTTACCTAAGAATTTGAATGTTTTTGTTATACTGAGTATGCACCATATGATAAAACAGAATGAATTTTTCTGCAACCTCAGATTTATTTTTC
>JAJMLV010000228.1:11919693-11932373 GCA_027123465.1 Erythroxylum coca | reverse complement strand
TAAGATCGTGCTAGATCACGTCTATCCTTATCAGATTACATCACGTGGACCAATTAGACGACACCCCCGTCTAAATAAGATTCTAACTGATAAGATAAGATAACAACAAGATAGAGGTTACATTTAACTTGAAAACTAACATCCTTGTCCTCGAAGAACTCTACTGTCTTTAGACGCTCGGTTCCACTACAACTTTAACTTCCAGTTGTCGCCATATCATCCAAGATCTCCCCACGATCTCTATCTGTTGATGATGCAATGTGATCTCGCCGAAGCCCACTAGCACATTATCCTGATCCAATGCTCCCACAACAAGTCCATTAGTCATGGTCCATTCATCCGAGCATGGGATAAGTCCTTAGTCCATCAAGTCCTTAGCCTGGGTCAAGTCAATCTTCACAAGGTCCGATGCTTTACCAAAATTCGCACCAAGTTTGATCCCACTCGCCCACGTTTGCCTTAGTGTTTTCGCATGCCTCCTTCATGCATGAATCCAACTAACCTCTTACCTAAGGCTCCTCATCAAGGTAGCTGAGAAGTGCTCCGGAACTTAAGGGTCTAACAGAAGAGAGGACAAAGGATAATGCAAAATCATGAGCTGATTTGAATTTTTTTTAGAAGAAATGGGTTAGATAAAGATCTTTGCACTGGTAAATATCCAAAAACAAGTTACACCTTGGACAAAAAATAAAAGAAATTTTCTGTGAATGGTTGAAAAGTCTAAAGTTTCTTAATGGTAATGTTTCGAATTTGGCAAGGTGTATGAATATAAGAAAGTACAAATCATTTGGGATGAAAATTTATGATTGTCATGTATTTATGCAAAAGCTAATTTCAATTGCATTCAGGAGTTGTTATCGACTAAGGTTTGAGAAGCTATAACATAATTAAGTTTGTTTTTCAAAAGTTTAAAATCATCTAAAATAAAGTTGGCTGAAATGGAAAAATAAAAGGGAAATTGTAGTTATCTTATGTAAATTGGAAAGGATTTTCCTCTAAGTTTCTTTAATTGTATGGAGCATCTACTCGTACATTTAATACACGAGGATAAAGTTGTTGGCCTAGTTCAGTATTGCATTAGTTAAAGAAAAGTGTCAAAAACAAGGCTAAAGTTGAAGGTTCGATATGTAATGTTTATTTAGTGGAGGAAGTAAGACATTTTGTTCACATTATTTTGAGTCGCATGTACACACAAGGGAAAGAAAAGTTCCTTGTAATGATGATGGGGGAGAAACGGGAGATGTTGATGATAAATTATCCATTTTTACATATCCAAGACGAATATAAGGGTGTTCAACAAAAAGAATGTTAACAAAAGAAGAAATTGAGGTTGCCTATGGTTACATTTTATTGAATTGTCAAGAGGTTAAACTTTTATGCAGTAAGTTTAAGTTAATTTTGAAATTGATTATTTGAGTTTTTGAAGTTAGTGTTGTTCATAACTAAAATACATAATAATGCTTTTAGATTATACGAGGAATGGTTACGTGAACTAATGTCCAAAACAACATAGGATGATATAAATAAAGAAGTTGAAAGACATTTTCCTCGATAGTTCGAGAAATATGTAAGTTTTTACTTGCAATAATTGAAATGGTTGAATTATGAGATGAAAGTGTTTAAATGACAATATATGGTTTAATATGATAAAAAATTTGTGTAGGCCTTGGAAAATGCAATAGAGAACAAGTTCATATGTGATCTTGTGAAAGGATCTTTGCAAACTATTAAATCATATCTGATGTATTTTATTAATGGATATAAATTTCATATAGAATATCATCGTCATAGCATAGCAATAGTAAATAGTGGGGTTTGCATATGAGGAGAATTGATGGATTATTATCGTAAAATTATTGAGATACTTGAAATTGAGTACCCTACATTGCCAATAAAATGAAGTGCGATATTTAAGTGTAAATGATTTGATCCAACTCCTAATATTGGAAGAAAAGTGCACAGTTGATGAAATATAGTTGAAATTAACCAACAAAAAAGATTTGAACAATTTGAACCTTTCATGTTGGCGATGCAAGCGATCCAGGTGCATTATGTCTCTTTTCCTAGTTTACAATGAGATAAGTCAAATTGGTTGGTTGATTGCAAAGTAAAACCTAAAGGTATTTTTGAATTACATGGAAAAGGAGAAAATAAGATAATTGAAAGTGAAGCATTTTAGGAAGATGTTCATGAAATAAATGCATGTATAACATATAATGACAATAAACCTTTGAATCAACTAAATAATGAATATGCTCAAATTTCATCTGGAGAGGATGAGGAGGATGACATATATAAAGAAGAGCCTGAGTTTGACTCTACTTCTTCAGAAAAAGAAGATGATGATGATTTTAATTACAATTAAGTGATGATAGAGATTAATTTGTGTAAGTATTAGAATATTATATGAATTAATTTATTAATGCATCAACAATATATTATTATATATTTAATTTATATTGTTTTATTAATAATCAATAAAATGTGAATTTCAACTTAAAAATATATCACAAAAGAGAAAACAAGATATTATTTGGCCAAGGTTCAGGTTTCCATGATTTGGAGGACATAGTTCATGTCCAAATGAAGCATCACATTTTGCAGATGCTATAGAATCAGGTGTTGTATGTCCAACTAGTGCACATCCAGATCAGACATCACCTTAACCACCTATAACCTTTGTAGATTCACATTCCCTATCTACTGCTACACCATCCAGCACCCTTATACCATCCACCACCCCTATACCGGCAAAGATATCAAGGGTAAACGTTGCAGATGAAGGACGTGCTCTCCAACCTGGAGCTAAGGGAGTTGATATAAGAAATTACATCACAATTCTCAACAATCTATAAGTGAAGTTCTAAAAAATTTTGTAATACATGCATGATAATACCATAGGTTTATTCTTAATTTATACGTTTTAATTTCAAAATGATCTAAAAATGTTTATATATTAGGTTGGTTTCGACTGGAACGTACTCCATAAATATCTCATCCAAGTTCAAAGAGAGGGTAGATCTTGAGGGTTATATATGGAAGAATATCTCTCAAGCGATAAAGACTTTTTATCATCAGCAGTTTGAGGTACAAAACATATATTCTTTAATCTTTTTTATTTTATCTAATTTTATACATTAATTAGATAAATATTGTAGTTTATATGTATTTATATTTTTTCTTTTTTCATAAAGAATATTTTTGTATTCAAATTTTGATGTTGTAATTTATAATGTATAGGAGAGACAAGCCCGTACACGTTATAGAGACTTTCTTGCTTCAATATACAAGAATACTGTACGACCTCCTTATATATCTGAAGAAATATGGAATCATTGGTAGCAGTATTGGGCATCACCCGAGGTAATGTCTATTTCAAAACGCAATTCTACAAACAGATATGGAGGATCGAAGAGAGAGAGTCTACTCGTACACATTGGAGGATTTATGACTCACCAGGAACATGCAAAGAAACTTGTAAATATCAAAACTTTACATTTATATTATGATGTTTGTACTTTGATGTATGAAATTTAATTTCAATGTAATTTGATTTATGAAATTTAAAATGAAAATATATGTGTATTATGGAGAATAATAATGTTGTAAATGTCTAGTGCCATTAATGGCTATGTTGTTGAGTAATTTCTTTTGTTTAACAAGGTGTAAATATCATAAAAAATAGAAAAAAACTCTGCCAAAATTTTTGTAAATTATAGTTCATTTATAACAATTTATTCTAATGCATGAAAAGTTTAAAAGCAGGAAGCCTACAGTACACCAGCTCTTTTTGCACACCCAAACTAAGAAGCATGATAGTGTAACCTTTGTCAACACCCGATGCAGACAACTTCATATATTTAAAATCTATCCTTTAATATTAATTCTTAAAAATTATTATTGATTAACATAAACAATATAATGATAGGACCAAATACAAGAAGGCATTGAATGACAGTCTTAGAACTCTAAAATTGTTGGTGGGAGTAAAATATATCTTGATGCAGTGTGTGGTAGGGACCACAGTAGAAGGATTTTTTAACTGAAATTTATTTGCAAACACATGTTATTACAATCCTCCAGATCCACTGCAGCTGGATCTAG
Organism: Erythroxylum coca; assembly: GCA_027123465.1. Taxonomy (NCBI): domain Eukaryota; kingdom Viridiplantae; phylum Streptophyta; class Magnoliopsida; order Malpighiales; family Erythroxylaceae; genus Erythroxylum; species Erythroxylum coca. The sequence goes on along the minus strand of JAJMLV010000228.1, from coordinate 11,928,269 downwards.
TAGGCGGTCCGCGTCAAATAAGTGAGTGATTCAGCTTGAGAACACAGTAGAGAGGTTGATGGAGTGCATAACCCAACTCTGTAATAAGGTGGATAAGTTGAAGGGAAGGGACAGGACCTCATTGCAGCAGTTAGAGCATCCACCTTCACCAATTACATAGCTTAGATGGATAATTGAATGTATTTGATGTTTTTTTATTCTTAAGTTTTTGTGTGAATTATTAATTTACAGTTATTTTCAAGATACTTATTAGTGTACATTATAATTTTTTATTATATTATCAATCAAGATGATTTTAACTTTATATTATCAATTAATGTTATGTTATTTACAAAAATTAAATGTACAAAAAAATCAAAAGATTATCAACAGAACACTCAGGTAAGAAGTGAGAAATGGTAGTTGGAATTTATAATAATTAAATTTTCGAAGGAATTAAGATACTCCGTCGGTAAATTAGCGATAGAATATTATAGTTCTGTTGGTAACAAAAATTTAGCAACGGATAATGTTGTCCATAAGTAAAATTTTTGCGACAGTATTGTATATCTGTCGGTGAATTTAGCGATAGAATATTGTAACTTCTTCAGTATATTTAGCGACAAATTTAAAATTTACCATCTCTAATTTCATTGACAAAATACTGTGAATCCGTCGTAAATTTAACGACAAAATTTGTATTACCGTAGATAAATTTATTGATTGAAATACAAAATTTCGTAGCAAAATGTACCGACGGCTATACAATATTTTATCATTAAATTTGTGATGAATTCATAATATCCGTCGCCAAAATTTACCTACGGCCTTTTCTCCGATGATTCTTTCCGTCGGTAATTTCCATCTCTAAATATGTTTTCTAACAAAAAATCTTTATGTGCCCGATTCAAAGGCTAAGCTCGACCCGATTTGACCCCACTAATTTTTTTAATTAAAGGTTTAAAATAGCATCGTTTCGCATTTTGGTTAGAATGGTTGAGCCTCGCGTTTGACAATCCAAGCCCGAGGCCGAGGTTGAGCCTGAGCTTGAGCCCACAAAATCAAGTTTGAGGCTTGACTTTAGGTTCGATTAATTTAAACTTGATTTTTTGTCTTTGGGTCGAGCCGGGTGGTACTCAAGCCTAGGTTGGGCCCAATTGCCATTTGTGACCCTACCTGTATTGAGTGTTTTTAATTTTGATATTTTAGACTTTCTAACTCAAATCACGATACAAAAAAACGAACAACTCAAAACACTAGAATGGTTTTCTTCAAAGCCACGAGAAACTCCTTTAAAACCCTAGCATAAACTACCGGCATTTTCAGTCCAACCAGCAAAATCATAGAGAGAATATGCTAAGAGGATAAACTGTTCCCTAAGGGTAGGCCTTCTCCATCCTCATCCTCTAAAGTCAATATTCAAGAATGGTACGATCATCTTCTAAGATCAATATTCGACAGAGTTGCATCATTTTTCAACAATCGCAGAGCTAGCAATAACTATCACAGACCCTAGCATCATCTCCTTCTAGATCTAACTATCATAGATTCTAGCATCCTCTCCTTCTAGATCCTAGCAATAAATGGGTAATGGACAAAATGAAGTATCCAAATCCAACATAGTATAACTGCTTCAAAGTTATACATAAAAGTCTAAATAAGTAGTAAATAAAATTTTATATCCAAAAATCAATAGAGCACTAAAATGATACATCAAATAAAGTAAATATATCTTTTATGTAACGGCCACGTAGATGGCAATAAATCGGGCAAGGCTCGGGCTTACCTAAGCAAGCCCCTTTGTTGGTGGGCCCTGAGTTCGGCTCGAGAGCCAACCAGGCTTGAGATAGTGAGCCCGACCAGACCTTAAACCCGACTTAATCCTCCTAAATTTTTTATATAAATTAAAAATATAAAACGACATTGTTTTATTCATAAAGATCGAGTCAAAACGTGTCTGAACAACAGGTCTAATGTTTATTCAACCCGGATTGAGTCCGGAGTTACTTGACATCGGTAATAATGGGAACTAACTAATGACTTAATATAGAAAGAATAGTTAATAAAAATATAAAATAAGTAAAATTAAAAAAAGAAAGTTTATAACTTTTGCAATATTTTTGTTGTTCTTTACAAATATTTTCTGAGGAGATAGTCCATCGCAAATGGCAACACTAAAAAAACTAAATTATTGAACGACCTGGCCTACAGTGTAAAGGCTTAATGTGAGAAAAGACAAGTGACTACTGATTACGAAAACACAGATTGGACTAAACGAAAACCAATTTTGATGTTAGTGTGAACATTACTAGTGGGACTTGATGAAATTGGGTCCCGTTACCTGATCCCACGGACCCCATCGCCCAGATTCTATTCCCAATAATCTCTCCAAATCTCAACATTCTGCACACTTTTCCAAAGAATGAATAGCATTGATCAAACACTGTCCATATGATTAATTCACAACCTATCTTACACCAATAAAGAAGAAAAAACAGAAAAAGAGAAGTGAGGAAATCGACCAATTAATCAAATCCAATCAACCCAGAAGATGATGAGTCCTGAAATAATCATGATTCAGATTCTCACTACCAAATTCTTCTTCATCATCATCGTCATCACCACATTCATAAATAGTTCCTGCCAACGTCAACTGATCATCCAAGTACCTATGCAGGAGCGCCCCAACTTCGTCTCCCTCTTCCGCCCTCGTCCTATCAGAACTGCACAAACCTTCTTCGCACAGCCGCAGTCGCTCCTCTTCCTCCTCAACATCATGCCCGTCCTTCTTCCGGTGTCCGAACAACCGAACGCAGAGCTCGACGGCGCAGATGAAGGGTAGGAGAATGGGAGAGCAGATGAGGAGGAAGATGCAGGGACTGCGCCGCATGCACATCCAGCCTAGCATGATGGCCCGCGTTGGCGCGGAGATCGCAACCGCCGTGTTGTGTGGAAGGAGCTCATGGCTGTTCTTGTTGCGGTGGCGATGATGGGCAGCGGTTTTGGGTTTGGAGAGGGGGTGGTGGCATGTGAAAAGGAGGGACTTATATATACATGAGGGTCACGTGATGCGTGTTTAACGTGCTTTCTTTTTTGTTAATTTTGGTAATTATTAAGTCTTAAGGTTTTGAAAATTACAGTTTGAGAATACTTTTTTAGTTACTCACGAGATATCTTAGAAAGGTTTTAATTATAGAAAAGTATCTTTAAGTCATCTACTTTTAGATTAATCTCTGCTCGAGTCGAGTAGATCTCTTGCGGGAGGTAAAGTTTTGACCCTAAGTTTTAAACGACTGCATATATGAGAACAGTTCGAACCTGAGATCTTATTTAAATCAAGAGAGTTCCTTACCAATTCACCTGGACCCTGGGATTTTTGATAAAGTAATTTTTTTGATTGAAAAAACGGATTGGTAATGTTTCATGTGTTACCAAAGTATTTCCTTACTTTCCTACAATGAAATTGAAACAATTGCATTGAATGAATCCAATTCGGGTTAATAGAAAAAGGTTATCTCAATTTTTGGTCAATTTTGGATCAATTGATAAAGATTCGGTCACGAATTCGAGTCACGAAAATAGTCTTTTTATAAAATATAAAAGAAGGTCACGTAAAATTGATGAACCTCGCTCAACTATCGCAAAACACCAAGTGAGTAAGAAATTGAGTTTTATAAAAATTTGGCGCTATAGAGTTTATTATGTTTAATAAAATATTAATTTGGAATCAACTAGCTAGGCTAAGAGTAACCTATGGATATAAGACTACAAAGTGTCCATGTTTGTCCTGGAAGTTGATATTACGCACATTGACAGGTTTACCAGTTTGCTCATGAGTATCAGAGATATTTCCATTGGCCATATCAGGAACAGTAACTGAGGAGGAACTTCTTCCAGGGCTGTGTCTCCGGATTCATCAGTATCCCAAACGCCTTGTTTTTTTCCCAGATGCAACCACTTAAACCCCAGCCGACCGACATTCAGGCGGATCAAACCGGCCGCACCGTTAAGAAAGTCCAAATTCGGGAAAGGGAGGAAGATCCGCCTCCCCCCTACCGTCACCTCCACCCACTGGCCCCAGTTACAGCGCTGCCGTCACTGGTCAAACCTCCTCTGATTCCACATCCTCAGCTTGGCCCACAGAAAGCCCCATCGACATTGAAGATGGTGACATAATCATCGTTCCTGGGACTTTCGGACCTGGCATTGAACTATCTCAAACATTTCAAACTCGCCTCAATCAACAATGGGAACAAGCCATCATCGTTAAACTCATGGGCAGAAAAATTGGCTACACAACCCTGAAGACACGTCTTACCTCTATGTGGAAACTTTCGGGCCCGATGAAGATCGTGGATCTAGACAACGAGTTCTTCCTGATCAACTTTCTCGACGCCGCAGACTATGACTATGCCCTTACTCAGGGGCCCTGGGTTCTCCTGGGACACGCTCTGTCGGTTCAACCGTGGCGTCCAACTTTTCGCCCCTCCTCCGACCAAGTGTCCCATGTTATCGCCTGGGTGCGCTTTCCCGAGCTCCCGGTGGCTCGATATCACCCCTCTGTTCTCCACGCTCTGGGCAACCTTGTCGGGGGCACAATCAAGATTGAAACGAACACTCAACTCTCCCACCGGGGCCGATTCGCTAGAGTGGCGATCGACATCGACCTCAGCTAACCCCTTCGATCCATCGTGGAATTAGACGGCGAACAGATCAAGGTGGTCTATGAGGGCCTGCCCCAAATCTGTTTCACCTGTGGCCGAGTGGGTCACAGCACCGCCGTTTGTCCTACCCGACCCCCGACCCTTCTCCGACCCCGCCTCAGCCCACCACCGACTCCTCCCATGCTTCTTCATCCGCTCTTCCGGCCACTTCCTCTTCGGATCCCTCCCAGGCGGTGTACGACCCTTGGCTCCAAGTCCAACACAGGGGTCGCCGTACCCCTTCAGCTCCAACGGTCATAAGATAAGACCCCTCCAGGCCATCCTCCAGCGCCACGTCGTCTGGCTCACGCTTCCAGATGCTCGCAGACGAACCCAGCACCGCCCCCACGCCAGTCGCGCCTCCCCCCTTCACAACGCGTACCACTGCACCGCTGGCTTCTCGAACGTTCCCTCGTCCAGCGCGACAGCCTAATAAACCGACTCCAGCAGGCCGGGCCTCGACCCCACGCCAAGCCTTGGCCTCTAGGCCCGTATCTTCCTCCCTTCGGGCCCGTCCCCCCAGCTCCCAGGACCCAGTTCCTCTGGTCTCCCCAGCCCCCATGGCCAACCCAACGCCGCTCCACCCCCTGCCCCACCCAACCCCTCCCAGTCCACCACAGACGGCCCACATGCAGGGCTCCATATCCCCTCCCATGCTGAGCTCGTGATCAAGGATCCGGCTATGGCTGTCGTTCTGCAGTCTTTGACCGCCCTTACAGAAATGGAGGAGGATCCGGAGATTGCGCTTCTGGTCCCCCCTCCAGCCTCTCATCCTCCAGACCCTCCGGACCCGGGCCCACCTGTTCTTCCCCCCGACACGGTGATGGACCTTGAGGAAGGCATGTCCACTGACCCCCCACGAACATCATCCATAGTGGGTTCCGCTGCGCAATCTGAGATGGTGGACGTTGTCCACGCGTAGGTCGTCCCTCCCGTGTTTTTATGTCTATTTTCATTTGGAATTGTCAAGGGGCCGGCGGCAAAAAATTCTGGCCAATCTTCACGCACTTTATCCGTCTTCACAAGCCTAAGCTTGTTGTTCTGGTTGAAACGAGAATCAGTGGCGCTCAGGCCCTTTCCGTGATCCGCTCCTTACAGTTCCCGCATTCCTTCCGAGTGGAAGCTCACGGTTTTTCTGGGGGCATTTGGTTGCTTTGGCACTCCGACATTCAGGTCAAAGTGCTTCTCGCCCACCGCCAATTTCTCCATGTTCAGATTGATTGGTTACAGTTTTCGTTTAACTTCACGGCCATATAAGCGAGCCCGACATATTCTTATCAGCATCATCTCTGGACGCACCTCCGCAACATCACCCACGTTACGACCCTCCCCTGGCTCCTCTGTGGAGACTTCAATGCCAAGCTTGACAGGGCAGATAAACGCGGAGCCGCGCCCAACCAACGGATCATTAATCCTCAATTCCGGGACTGCATTCAGTGTTGTCATCTTCAGGACCCTGGATTTACAGGACCCCGATACACGTGGCGTCGAGGGCCTAACCTGGCCCGTCTGGACCGCATCTTCTGCTCCCCCTCTTGGCTTCACGCGGTCCCTCATACGTCTTTTACCCATCTGCCTTTCCTCAAGTCTGATCACCGCCCCCTTCTCATACAGTTCCTTCAATGCCCCAGACCTTCTTCCTCGGCGCGTCCCTTCCGCTTCCAATCTGCTTGGGTTACTCATGAAGATTTCCCCCGCACGGTTACCGCCCACTGGCATTCTTCTCTTCCCTCCATCTGCGAGACGGTCCACCACCTGGGGAACCAATTACGAATCTGGAATCACTCGACTTTTGACAACATATTCTCTCGCAAAAAGAGGCTTATGGCTCGGCTCTCAGGCATCCAACGGGCCTTGGACACTCAGCACTCTAATTCTTTGCAGGAGCTGGAAGTCATTATGCATCAGGAATTAGAGCACGTTCTTCTTCAGGAGGAATTATACTGGCATCAACAATCCCGTTGCCAGTGGCTCGGTCACGGTGACCGTAACACCAAGTTTTATCATGCTCTTACGACCTCCAAACGACGGAAGCTTCACATTGCCTCCTTACAGGACCCTTCGGGGCTATCGCATTCCGGCTCTGCCGACATCCGTCATATGGTTCAGGACTTCTTTCAAGCCCTATACACCGCGGCCCCTACTCCTCCTATACGCTTCCCGCTCAAAGGCTGGTTTCCCTCCTTCCCTTCGACCGCGGCTCTCGACCTAGTTCGCCCTCTTTTACCCGATGAAATCAAATCCGCCTTTTTCGCACAAGCTCCCAACAAAGCCCTTGGGTTCGACGGATTTACGGCTTTCTTTTACCAATCTCAATGGGACACCGTCGGGCCTTCCTTGACTCGATTCCTGCAACTCACTTTTTAGCACGAGGTGTGGGAACAGGAAATCAACCGCACCGTATTGGTCCTCCTTCCTAAAATTCCTTCCCCAACATCCATTACTCAGTTTCGCCCAATAGCTCTGTGTTCGGTTATATACAAAGCCCTTACTAAGATTATCATCCGCCGGTTGCAACCTTTTCTTGACACTCTGGTCGCCCCGACCCAGTGTAGCTTCGTCCCTGGCCGATCTATCACCGATAACATCATCATTGCTCAGGAAATCATTCATACCATGCGTCAGAAATCCGGCAATATAGGCTTCCTTGCTATCAAGGTCGATCTAGAAAAAGCCTATGACCGTCTATCTTGGGATTTCATTCAGGATACCCTCCTCGCTATCGGCCTCCCGGGGTCCTTCATTTCTCTCATCATGAAGTGTGTCTCATCCGTTTCTATGCAAGTCAATTGGGAAGGGGAGCTTAGTGGGTCTTTTACTCCTTCCCGAGGGATTCGGCAAGGGGACCCTCTATCGCCGTATCTGTTTGTGCTTTGTATGGAACGACTGGGACACCTCATCACTCACTCTGTCACGCAAGGACGCTGGAAGCCTATTCGTCTCAGCAAGACCGGTCCCCCGGTGTCTCATCTATTCTTTGCCGATGATCTCATCCTATTTTCGGAGGCTTCCCCTGCTCAAGCCACGATTATTAGCGACCTCTTAGCCGTTTTTTGCAATGTCTCTGGACATCAGATTAGTCAGGCTAAATCTCGATGCTATTACTCCAAGAACGTTCCCAGTTCTGTGGGTCGCCGGTTGAGTAGAGACTTGGGTTTCCAGCAGACCTTGGACCTCGGCCGATACTTGGGCGTTCCCTTACTCCATGGCAGGGTCAACCAGCGCACTTACCACTATCTCCTCGAGAAGGTACACCACCGTCTTTCCGAGTGGACTGGGTGATAGCTTTCATTAGCCGGTCGTACTACCCTCATCCAATCTGTTATTTCTGCCCTTCCCACTTATATCATGCAGACGGTTCGTCTCCTTCGTCGTCTCTACGACGAGATTGAGAAACTTATGCGCAGCTTCTTATGGGGCTCCACCCCAGGGGCCCGGAAGGTCCACCTTGTGCCCTAGGAAACCGTCTGCACACCCAAGCCTCAAGGCAGGCTGGGACTCTGTCGCATTCGGGAAACCAATGACGCGCAGTTAATCAAACTGGGGTGGGCTCTGCTCTCGACCCCCGATAAGCTTTGGGCCCACATTGTGGCAGACAAGTACAAGTTGAATATCCGGAATCCTCCCGCAACCCTGGGGACCTCAGGAGGGTCCATGACATGGAGGAGCATCAGAGCAGTTTGGCCTCATGTCCTCCGCGGCCGGAAATGGGTGATCTTCGATGGGACGACAACATGTTTCTGGCTTGACCCATGGGTGAATATCTCGGGCCCACTCCTTCCCCATGCCCTGCGGCCTCTCTCACCTTCTGAACAGTCGTACCCGGTGCAGCATTATGTGGACTCCACAGGTATCTCCCCGCCTCAACCGCTTTCTGGGGTGGACAGATTGACC
>JAJMLV010000228.1:11904544-11915612 GCA_027123465.1 Erythroxylum coca | reverse complement strand
AGCTCTTCTCAGAAAAGCTCTACTGGCAAAAGCTCTACTGACAAAAGCTCTACTGACAAAAGCTCAACCAAACGGACTCTAAGTCTTCTTTAAACCTAAATATCTAACTTCCACCTTCTCTAAATATCTTTCAAATTTGACAAATAAAAATCTCGATTGAGTCAAAACTCTTACTAGTGATGATCTTTACCATGTCATCTTATCTCATCCTAAATCTTATTACAACATTCTTATTTCAAACCCAAGTATCACTTCACAATTTGTCTCAACTCCATCTTCAGTAATAGTCACTCCTCGATATACTTCTAACACATATTAGTAGTTCAACCTCTTTACCTCATAACTCTACGATTCCTAGTGGTACAACCTCAATTGCTTTACCTAATAATATAATAACTTTTGATTCATACTGACCTAAAAAAAACTACTTTCAATATACCTCATAGCGAACCACTAACTCAACCTTTACATATGATAACCAGCTCTAAAAACAACATCTACAAAAAAATTTCTATTTTTACACACAAATCCCTCAACCTCTCTCCAAGAAATGGAACCTACCTTACTTACCCATCCTCACAACATCCTTATTAGCTTAATTCCATAAGCCAAGAATTTTTAGCAAAAAAAAAACCACTTGAACACTTCTCCCACCCTCTTCTACACAAAACATTATCCAGTCAAACAGGTGTATAATATTAAGAGGAACCCCAATGGCTTTATTTCTATCTATAAAGCTTACATTGTGGCCAAAGGGTTTCATCAATGTCTTAACATTAAATATACTAAAACCTTTAGTTTATTTGTTAAACATGTTATTATCTATCTTATACTTACCATTATAGTAACACATGGATGAATTTTAAACCAATTGGATGTTAATAACACCTTCCTACAAGGTAGTCTTTTTTATTGTGTTTTTAATAATCCCAAGAATTCATTGATTTTAGATATCCAACTAATGTTTACAAATTGAACAAAGAAATTTATAGTCTTTTTCAACCTTTAAAAACATGGTATAATGAACTTCAATCCTCTCTCATTGCTTATGGCTTCATCAACTCTAAAAGTGACACTTCTCCTTTTATCTATAATATAGGTACATATATTTTGTACTTACCTTCAACATTCAACTTGGACAATTTTGAAGTCTTTTTGTAAATTTTGGTATGCAATTGATTGTCTTGTATAAAGACTCATTATTCTACCATCTTTTACCAATATACCTCTTGAAATTTAGCATTACTCAAAATACTTTCCATATTTTCTGGTATTTTCATGTATTTAATTATTACATTTATTATATCCTTATATTTGATTAATTATTTTAGTTATATAATTTTTTTAGGATTGCATTGGTACATATATTGATGTACATATTCCAACCAATGAACAAATACCATATATATGTAAAAGAACGGATCCAATTGAAAATATTATATCTTATTATTCATTTGGCATGCATTTTATATATGTAATGGTTGGATGAGAAGGTATCCCAAATGACTTTGAAGTTTTTTTGAAAACAATAATAAATCCAACGAATTAATTTCCTTTACCTCCATAAGGTAATACATTATTTTAAATAAATATAATAATTATGATTAATTTTTAATTTTTTGTTAATGTTATGTTCTTTATATGTTAGATAAGTTCTATTTAATTGATTTAGGCTACACTAATGTGTCTACAAGAAATGTTTAAATATTGTCATTCTTTGTTAAGAAATGTTATTAAAAGATGTTAGATTTTTAAAAGCAAGATCTCCTATAATTTAAGATGTTGAGTTATGACATAAAGAAATTAAAATATATCGATAATAGTTATATTAGAACACATGAATAAAATGACTAATTATTTGACGGTTTATTGAAGATGACAAGCGAATTATGAAAGTATAAATGAAGATGCAAGTTCATAAGTAGGTATAATACTACTCTAGCACAAATTTGGAATATGTCTCGAAAGTGAAATAAAATTACTAAATAAATATGGAATGATTATACTAGTTCTGATTGATTTAAATTTTTTAAGTGATATTAATATTATGTTCTAAATCATTATAGTATGATGAACATCTTTTGTTAATTAAAATGACTTAATTAATATTAATATCTAATAGTATAATAAAAACGTGATTACAAATTTCATTTAAACATGCTTTTATTTTTCAATTTTTCTTCACAATTTCAATTTGACAAATTTATTTTTTAAATAAAAATTAAAAAAGAAACAAAAAAATGAACGATCTTAAATTTATGTAATGTGATCTTTTGTTGGAGTTGGGTTGGCCTAATTCACACCCTCGTAGCTAATTAAGTTCACCACATATAAGATGAAGACTATGTGTGGGATGGTAAAGCCGGATCAGGCCTAAGGTTATATAAGGTCGGGCTCGATCTCGACCTGAGGCTTGATCAAGCTTGGGATTGCCTAGCCCAAGCCTAATCTAGTCCTAAGAGGATCGGTCCACCTAGGCCTGATATTTTATTTTATTTTTAAAAATGAAAAAATAACATCATTTTTTACAAAACGACAGCCTTGCCTACCCCTTTTTTTTTTTAAGTTCAAAAATAACATGATTTTTTACAAAACGACATCATTTTGATCACATCCGTCTGTCCTAATGTTGGTCGGGTCTAATTGGTTGACTTCAAACCAGGCCAGGTCCAGGCCTAATCGCCAATCATATCAAATATGGGTGGAATGACATCATCTATTGGTTTTCAATTTTATTTAATAAGTCTAATTTTACGTCATTATGACTTGAAGTAATTTGGAATGGATTGAACTTGTCTTCAATTAATCTATTAAAAAAGGAAGAAAGGTCACGTCTCAATCTATTTCCTTTCTATTTGACTATTGTGTTATTGGAGGACGATTGGAGCACCAAAAAAAAAGATTTCGACCTCTAGGCGAGGAGGCCTCTCACCATCTCCCTCAGTCCTTTCGGGACACCCTACTAAAAAGGCACAATTAGCAGGAACCGCAGGTGTTGGACGAAGACCAAGAAGTAGAGTTGTTGGAGGAAGACGTGATAATGAATATCAAGGGCCCTATCCCATCGATAGAGTTTTCAACAAAAATTCACACTCAATTGGAGAAACTGTGGAGGAACGCCATTGTTGTGAAGCTATTATGGAGAGGAATTGGATATGTAGTGCTATGTTCCAAACTAAGGGCCTTAGGGAAAACAAAGAGCGACTATAAGGTCATAGATTTGACCAATGATTTCTTCTTGATCAAGTTCGAAAGTGCCAATGATATGCAATATGTCCTAATGGGAGGTCCCTGGATTGTACTAAGACATTACCTTACCTTACAATCATGGACATCGAACTTTAAGGGGAGGAGCAAATTATCCATAGTGTAGTTGCATGGATCTGACTGCCTGACATTACACTCAAGTATTAACATAGGAGCATCCTGCGCAAGATCGGGGCATTAATTGGTCTAGTCATTAAGATAGATTATTCTACCAAATCGGCATCAAGAGGCAAATGCGCTCGTATGGTTGTGGAAGTTAGTGTTGGTAAACCACTAGTGCCCCAAATTTGGTGGATGATGAAGGTGGAGTATGAAGGATTACCCACCATTTGTTTCAAGTGTGGAAAATATAGACACATGTCCACAGCATGCGCAGTTAAACCAACACAGGGGGAAGAGCAAGGTAACCTGCCTTCGAGAAATAAGGTGGATGGTCTGGACCTTGAGCAAAACGACATGCAGATTTCTTTGTTGTGGTAGATGCAACACCTGTATGGCCTATGGATGATTGCATCGCGAAGGGGAAGACCTCAATAAAGGCTAGTGACGGGGTCGTTAGGAGTGTTGCAAAAGAGTGGTAGCGAGATTTGAGGACACGGGTCGCAATTTGATGTGATCGCTAATGCTAATGATGATCTTGGGGAAGGAACTAGGGGGACCTTCCACAGCCAACCGTTACCATCTAGTACAACTCTCAATCCAATCAAAAGACCGCACACCTGCCCTCTATTAATGGAAACTGACGGCGACCCCATCAACCAACTTCCTTTGTAGATATAGTGCCCGAAGCCATAACAACATCTTCTTTATTTGCTTCTTCACGTGATTTGGTGCATACAATTCATCCTACCGCAAACCTATCATCCCATGCAACTAATCAAATACTTACTCGTCCCATCAAAACGTTAAACCCCCATAAATATTTGCTTGTTATACTCTCGCCTCCCACACGAAACCTACAGGCCCCTAATACCTAGCCTTGTGACGACCCCTGCTTCACCTACCCAGGTATTATTGCTTCCAGTTCTACTCATGTTCAAAGGGTGGATATAAAAGCCACTCCTCTAGAAGATCCGGCTCTGTCACAACAACTTTATACACCACCCTTTGAGAGGTAGGGGATGTCAATAATGCAAACATGATCGAGGATCAGGCTCCAGTAAGGGCCTTAAATGCTAATGTTGCAACTGATACCGATAGCGCAGATACACTCGTGGAAACTCTGGATATGGAGTCATAAGTGTCTAAATGGTATGGAGTTTAGTTGTATCATGTGGAACTGTCAAGGGGCAGTGTCCCCCACATTTCGAAGGATTCTCCGCAATGTATGTCAACAGTATCATCTGGATTTTCTTGCGTTAATAGAAACACGAGTGGCAGTTGCGAAGACAGATGAAGTAATTCGTTGTAGCGGTTTTGATTGATCCATAGAATTGAAGTTGTTAGGTTTACAGGAGGGATTTGTTTGCTTTGGAAATAAAATATGTGTCTCTAAATTATAGAAAAATAACTTTCAATACATTCATTTAATGGAAATCCTCAGGCTCGTAAATTCTTGTGGTCGAATCTGATGCAATTAAGTAATTAAATCACTGGACCGTGGCTACTTAGCGGAGATTTCAATTATATTATGTATAAATCTAAAAAGGTCGGAGGTTTGTCCTGAAGGGGCGCTTGTCGATTGTTCCAACAATGATTATCCAATACACATTTGCTCGTTCTTGGCTTTCAAGGACCACAGTTTACCTAGGTCCGAGGAAGAGTTCACCAACAATTGGATAGGGCAATGTGCAACAGATTCTTTCTAGATGCATACCCTACCACCACGGTTACCCATCTTCCACATGTGGGATCTGATCATTGCCCAGTTATTACTAGGATAGTGCACCGATGAAGCTCCAATCAATCCACAACAAGGTTCAAGTTTCTCGCTCCTTGGTTGAAGGATGGTAACTTTATGGAACTCTTGTGAACAACTTGGCCTGAAAACAATGACTTTATAAACAACACAATCATTTTTTTTAAAGATGTTACACGGTGGAATACTAAAGAGTTTGGTAATCTATTTTGATGGAAAGATAAGTTATTGCATTGGCTGGGTAGCGTCCAACAAGTCTTAGACCTACACTCGACAACTAGCCTCATTCAGGCGGAAGCAGAGTTGAAGTGGGATCTGGAATAGGTGTTAGCTCAGGAAGAAGTGTGTTAGAAACAAAAAGCTCAGGTTGATTGGCTTGCCCATGGATATCAAAACACATCCTATTTTCAACACGCAATGATATAAAAACAAAGATTGTTAAGAGTGGATGCACTCAAGGACAATCTAGGACAACTCCTTCATTACTTTACACTGTGGAGACATATTGTATAGTATTTTCACACTCTTTATACTACAAATACACCTGTCAACCTTTCTCAAGACCGAATTAGTTTGTTCCCGAGTATAGTGGATACTGCATTGGCGTAGCTGCAAGAGACGGTCACGAAGTGCTATATTCAATATGAAGCCAATGGCGGGTCCTGGACTAGACAACTTCAGTCCACTATTCTACCAAAAATGTTGGTATATGGTTGGTCCCTCACTCTACTATTTCATCAAGGGGATATTTTGAGCGCAAAAATATCGACAGAGTTGAATGAATTGCTCATTTCGCTTAGCCCAAAGAAGGAGCTAGCCTGCCTCCATTCAACTATTTTGACCCATCAGTTTATGTAATGTTACCTACAAAACTATATCCAAAGTAATAGTTCACCAGTTGAAAGGAGTGCTCCCCTCGCTCATCGGAATAGCGCAAACGAGCTTTATGCCAGGACAAAACATCACAAATAACATCATCCTTGCTCAAGAAGTAATTCACTCTATGCGGAGGACCAATGGGCGTAAGGGATTTATGGCAATTAAAGTAGATATGGAAAAAGTTTATGATATGCTATCTTGGGATTTTTTACAAGACACCCTACATCAAGCAAGACTTCCACTAGAATTAATCCGCCTAATTATGGAGTGTGTGATGTCCTCCCAAATGCGCATTTTAATAAACAATGAAGTTTCGGATGTTTTTGTGTTGGGGTAGGGCCTTCGATAAGGTGACCCTCTCTCACCATACCTCTTTGTATTATGTATTGAGATACTAGCACAAGATATTGTTCAAGCTGTAGAAGGTGGATCGTGGTGTCCATTTCGTTTTAATAATCAGAGACCTCCTATTTCATATCTATTTTTTCGTGGACGACCTGTTATTATTTGTTGAGGCCTCAAAGGCATAAGTAAGTGTACTAAGGCAACTGATGGAGGATTTTTGTGCCAAATCAAGTCAACGAATAAATACTGCTAAAATGGTTATCTTTTATTCACAGAATGTGTCTAGGTTGTACAAACATAACTATCTGCAAACCTGGGATTTAAGACCACAAACGAGCTCGGACAATACTTAGACATGCCAATATTGCATGGCCAAATTACGCAGAGAACATATGCAGGTTTACTAGAAAAAGTTCAAAAAAGGCTTTCGGGGTGGACTGCATCCAATCTTTTGTTGGCTGGAAGGGTTACAATAGCAACGATTGTATTACATACTCTTCCTGTATATGTCATGCAAACGACCAAATTGCCTTATTATATCTGTGATAAAATTGAACAGCATATTATTAAATTTATTTAGGGATACTGTAAAAAAATGAGTTTAGTAGTGTGGGACAAGGTGTGTAGAAGTAAAGAAACAGGTGGATTGGGAGTTCGAAAGCTTCGTGAGATGAATGAAGCTTTCCTGATGAAGGATGGATGGCAAGTAATCAATTCAACTCATAAGTTTTGGGTTCAAGCTCTAAGGGCAAAGTATGGCCTTCAAGAGGTAGTTTCATGTGTGATAAAGAAAAGGGGTTCCCCCTTTTGGAAAGCCATAAACGATGTGTGGAACAAACTTACTGATGATTTAGCCTAGACTATAGGCAACAGTCATCTAGTTCACTTATGGGCTGATCGATAGTCCATCCAGGAGCATCCTCTCACTGGCTATGCGATCTCTAAGATACTAGAGCATATCTTGGATAAACCAGTAAGTGATTTTATCCGATCAGATGGTAGCTGGCAATAGCAACATTTTGCAATGTGGTCACCTTTAGGTATTCTTATAAGTATTGTTGCTAGTCTGGGGTTGACCTTTAGGGTGAGATGGATAAGTTCTATTGGCGCCATTTAGCCAACAATTAGTTTTCTATTAGAACAATATATGACCTATTAAACGCAAAAAATCAGCACTCACAACATAGAGTGTGGTCGCGAATCTGGCAGTGGGGGGCCTTACGAGGATGCAATTTTTTCTTTGGTTGGTAGCGAAATGTCGCTTTCTCACAAAGAGAGAGTTAGCTCACCGACATGTAATCTAGGAAACTTATTGCACATGATGTGACAAGGAGGACGAGACATTATTTCATGTTTTTAGGGATTGTCGATAGGCCAGATTGGTATGAAATCAATCGGTGCCCATGGCATAATGGTTTGAATTTTTCTCATTGTCATTCAATGCTTGACTTTAGGTGAATTTGCTTAACTTATGAGAATTTCCGAGATTTGATAATTGGGCCATTTGTTTTGGGGTGGCGATATGGAGCTTATGGAAGAGTAGAAACTTGCATCTATTTCAGCATCAAGGAGCACTCGAAGCAGTAAAAGTCCAGGATATCCTGACTCAGCTATCTAAAATTCGCTTCATACAGTAGATTAATTCAATAGCCCACATAGCTTGTAGCTGGACCGAAGCATGCCATGGCAGCTCCCCATGTATGGCTTCTTGAAATTAAATGTCGATGGAGCAGTTCACCCTTCAACTGGATTATCCACTGTAAGGGGATTGGTGCGAGATCACCAAGGTACTTGGATCATCAGTTTTGCCGACAATGTTGATAGGGGACCTATTCTGACCACAAAGTTGATAGGTATTCTTCATGGATTGCGGTTTGCATGGAGTCAAAGTATTTGGAAAGTTTGGATCGAGTCGGACTGTGAAGTGGCCATCAGATAAATTATACAAGAAGGAAAAGGGCTCGGTAACGAAAATATTTTAAACAACATTTTAGGTGTTTTGTCACCGCAATTGGAGCGTACATTTTCATTTTGTGACTAGGTAGGCTATTCGTTATATAAATTTTTGCGAAGCACGCTTGATTTTTTCTTCGTGGATCTTATGCTATGCCATTTTTACCGTTTGGCCTGAGATATCTATTGTAAGAAGACAATCGTTCTTAACCTAGTGAGGCATACTTAGGAGGTTTTTGTTAGTTTATGCCCTTACAGCCAATCAATTGGATGCAAATTAATGTATGACATTATTTTGAATTAATGAAAAGAATTTATTTATCTTTATGTATTAATTTAATTAATATTTTATGTTTAATACTAAAGATAATATCCTTGAAATAATTACTGTGTAATTGAAATTATGTTGAGATCATAATTATGATATTCAATTTACACTTATGTGTTATTATTAAATGTTCCTAGTTGTAGTTTCATCAAGATTGGATGTTGTTGAAACGGTAAAACTAGCACACATTATGTTTCTAACTTATGAAGAAAGTAATTGATCTCATAAATTAAAGTATAGTGATACTTAAACTAATATGTGCGGGTGATTATTAGAGAATAAATCACTGAACTGACCCAATTTTGATAATTCCGAATGGAGTATTACTTACGTGTCTACGAATTATCTCATAATGATGGTTGTATAATTGATCCTCAGACTTAAGATTACCAAGGTATCTAGTGTGGGAATTACTGTATTTTGATGCTACTTATGAATTGGCCTAGGATAATTCAATCAGTAGTAATTGGATACAATATGAACCATATGTAGATAGTTGAGTAAGTCAATATAGGATTCGTCACTCTAAAGTAATTAGAGAGAATATTCTGTTGTTCTTGATTAGTAATGATTTATGAAATTCTCTAACTAGAGTGAATTGATATTTAAAAAGGAGTTTTTAAATTTCAATTATAAATTAATTACTAATTAGCAAGAACAAAAATGATTGGATGACAAGAATAAACATTGTATCCATACTCTGTCCAGATAGAATATTGAATGACGAAAGGACTAAATTATACATTATAGCCATGCATGGACAGATTAAGTCAATCACTTTGACATTCCTGATATTTAGGTAATCATGACATATTGTTAGACGTCAATCATGATTTATGATTACGAATTATTTAATTGAAGAATTAAAGATAAATTAAAAGAAGTTTTAATTTATCAAATTCTAATTATGAGTTAGAATTATAATTTATAGCCATTGCTAATTTATTAGGAACCTAATGATTCACAAATCAAAAAACAATTTGTGAAAAAATCTTTTTAATTAAGTTGGACTTAATTATAAAATTTGAGAAATTTTGGGTATCAAATATGAGATATTTTATTTTATTAAAATTAAATTAATTATTATTAGAATTTGATATTAATTATCATTAAAGAGATTTAATTTTAATAAAAGACTTTTATGATTTTTCTATTTAAAGGGAAGAACTTTTTGGAAGCTAGCACTTTTTGTCTTCCTCCTCTCAAATCAGTTTGAAAATTGCTCTATGGATACCATTAGAGACTGGACACCTGAACAACTCGTGATTGATTAATCAGAAAAAAAAATCAAAGATTTTTCACAAAAAAAACAAAAAATTATGATTTCTAAATTGTTTTATGTTTTATTCAAGTTTATTCAATTATCGGGATCCGCTTAGAATCTATAAAAATTTTGTTTTTCACTACGTCCATGATTTGATCTCGATCGAATTCCAACACTTTTATCACTGAGCATTTAAAAACTAGAATAAAGTTCCCCTATATCAAGTTAACTTCGTCACACATTTTTTAGTCAAATCCCGTATCATAAACTACTGTTATAGTCAATCCTTATAGATGACTTGGCAGCGACTGCAACTTGGTTGCAAATGCTTGCGAGTGGTAGGTAAAGGCAAAGTAGTTGAGTAGAGAAGAAAACAATAGGGATGAATTGATGAAGCGAGGAGAAGGCGGATTAGTCGAGAGAAGATAATGGACTAGCAGGGAAATTTGGTGACAATGACAATGAGCAATGGAGTAAGAGGCTAGACATAAAAAGGAAGCAAATTTGGGAGAGTCAGAGTACTACATAAAGTTAAAAAGAATAAGCTTGGTTTGATAGAAAAATAATAGAAATTATAATGAATATAATAAGAAATAGAAAAACAATATGAATTGTTGGGAAATTGGGTTGAGATCCGATCTCGACTACATTGGAATAATCACGAAACTTTTTGTGACTTTTGATTTCCCGAAAACCAAGATATATTTAATTCTATAAAATGATTAACACAAATTATCATAAAGCATAAATTTAATTTGTAACTTATTTCGAAGTTTAATTTTTTTCTTGTCATATCCCTCAAACTATTTTCGAAACTAATCCGTCTCAACCATCGTAGTCGTATAAGTGTCCGATCTCTAGCGGTAACCACATAACAAGTTGAGAGAATTCTATAACTCTTACGGAGAGGGTTAAGCAAGAAGTGCCAGCTCTATAGAGCTTAAACCTATTTATAATAAACTTTGGATGCTTTAGTAATTTAATTGAAATTAAATTATAATTTCAATTAAACTTTAATTAGAATTACAAATAATTCTAATTAAATACCAATTATGCCCTTATAAGATTAAATATCTCATACTGATCTTTATTTATTTAATAACTCATATTTAATTTTAAAGTTTCTCAAACTTTACAATCAGGTCCAACTTGATTAAATTAACTTTGTTCTCTT
>JAJMLV010000228.1:11841668-11869467 GCA_027123465.1 Erythroxylum coca | reverse complement strand
ATAATAATAATAATAATAATAATAATAATAATAATAATAATAATAATAATAATAATAATATGACTCAGTAAGAAAAATGTTAGGATAAATTCCTAATAAGCTAAATACAAGAAAAAAAATGTTAAAAGAATTATGAAAATAATAAAGATCTTCTTAAGAGATACTTTTTTTTTTCATATTCTAATAGGCCTATGTAAGTATTATATATTTAAAATTTTGTTTGAATGTCAATGTCAAAATCAGTTTGTTTATTGAAGTTTATCTCGAACTTAAAAAACTAAAAAAAAACTATTCTTTTCATTTTTTAATAATATTTTAAAATTTAAAATTAATATAAAAAACAAGCCTTTAAATAAAAGTTTAAAGGCTATGTCATACACTATTCATTAAACAAAGTTCATCACTAACCAATTATACGACTCAAATATTAAAAAGATCATAACCATATGAAAATGGTAGGGGCATTATTATTGAATAGTGACCATTGAATTGGATGCATGCACAAGAAGACCATAGCTAACTCCACTTTGTTCCTTTACGTTTTTTTTGGGTTAGCCCATGAGGTATTTTAGGAAGATTCTAACTGTGAGAAGGCGTCTTTAAGTTATCTATTCTTAGATTAATTCTTGCTTGCACCGGGTCAGCCCGTAAAGGATAAAGTGCTGATCAAACAAATTTTTCCATTTTCAAGATTCAAACTCGAGACCCCTAATTAAAGAATGAGAGTACTGAACCACTCACACCTGCTTAATTATTTTGTTCCTTTACTGCATCATAAACTTGGAGGAAAAGTTTGGGGGCCATATCTTCTAAAGAAGCGAGATAATCTAGTCAGAAACACAATCAAAATGAAATAGAAAAGAGGGTAAAAGAACAGGGAAAGAAGATTGAGAGGAAAGAAAAAAAAGCGTTTCTCTTTTGTTGAGGTCTTCACCCCTATAATGAGACACTAAGAATATAGTAACCATTTTGGTAAAGCTTAGCATCTAAAGCACCTGCAAAAAGTTACGAATATTCAACTTTAAGAGTTTTCTAATTCAGTGGGCTCTAGAGTTAATCCACTTTTCGTTCCCTTTCGTTTCGTTCTTTTAAATCCCTTTCCATTGTTCCATGACTAGGGATCTTACTTGATTCTGTTTGCATCTTCGTGTAAAACAGAACTTGGATACAATTGCCCGCAAGGTGTAGCTCAGTTGATTTTGGAGGGGCAGATTTGCGACAAGGTGTAAGGTTCGAATCCCACAGTCTGCAGTGTGAGAGCAACACTCTTGAACTCTTTGTGAGCTTTGAGGATGGACTCTTTGTAAGCCTGTGGATTGTTCACCTCTCCCTTAGCAGATCGCTAAGTACTTGATTTATATCCTCATAATTACTTTGTCGGGCCGGCATGTAAGGAGTCCTTTAAGTTGGAGATTCAACCTTTTCCGACAAGAACTTGGATACGATTAAATTCTACAAACCTCCCCCAACTTGGATAGGATTAAATTCTACAAACCTCCCCCATAGTTTTAGCCAGAGTTTAAAATGTTGGACTCTACGGCAAAAGGGAACACAAAAATATACAATACAGCAACAATATTACTTGATATAAATTTTATTATTATAAAAAGTTTAATAATATGCGGTTTTATTTTTAATTAATATAATTTTTTAAAAAAAATAAACAATGTAAACAAAAGAAAGAGAAAACTTGTTTTTTCGTTTTCAAAAAAAAAAAAAAGAAAACTTGTTTTTTCAATTTTATTAACTTTATATTCTTCTACTTCTATAAGTAAAATCATCTATTTCACTTTTGTTCCTCCTCTTATCAATCCCATCAACGTATTTATACCAAACTTCCGATGGCTTTAAACAAACAGGAATAGCAAGTGAAATAAGCTTACGTTTGGTTGAGCTGAAAATATTTTTTGTACATTTTTTTAGAAGATTTTTTTAAAAAAAATTAATTGATTATTTAGCTGTTATTTAATTTTTTAAAAAAAGTTTCATATAATAAACTGTTTAATAACATAAAAAATACTTTTAATTTTAATTATATTTTATTTTGTAATAAAAATTAAGTATGCATATAAATATTATTTAAAGTATATTAAATAATATCTAAAACACAATATATTAATTATTATATAATTTTAAACCATAAATAAAAATATATCTATCTAAATTTTTTATATGAATTATAACGTAAGTAAAAATAATATAAAAATAAATATTAAAATATATAAAAAATTAAATAATATTATATAAATATCAAAATAAACGTGAATATAATTTGTGGATATTATAAGAATAAAAAATTAAAAAATAGACTCAACAATTGATTTGTAAAATTTATCAAAAAAATTATTTGAGAGACCTTTTTGAGAAGCTCCACATTTGAGCTTCTTAAAAGGTTATATTGTAATTGTAAAAATAGTTATATATACTGGAGAAGTATTTTTTTATTTACATTCAAACACTTATTTTAAAAAAATTATAATAAAAAGTACTAATTAATTTGCTCAAAGTCCATCCAAACACGTAATAAATGATCTGTTACCCTATTTCTAGCAAAATGTGAACGTGCTCTGAGTTTTTCTTTATTTATATATAAAAAAACAAACACCAAATTAAATCAGGTACAAGGTGACATTTAATGGTTCCAACATGCACTTATTGCACTTGGCTTGTGTAGGTCACTCTAATCATAGCCATTTTGGCAGAAATCACATAGAGAAGTGCTTAATGAAAGAAAACAGGAATTTTGCTAGTTAATCTAATCTTAGCATCTAAAATATTACAAGAAATGGTTTTGTAGTGGAATCACCTAACTTAGTCACAAGCACCACTGCAACAGGATATCCCAATCTGATTGCCTGATAAGATGTTAATGCAAAAAATGATTGATGAATTGAAAACAAAAGAAGAATGATTCTACTTTTTTATTTGTTTTGGTAAAAAAAGAACAAAATATGAAATTGCTTACCTTTCAACCTAAACACAGATAATACATCATCTGTCTAATTCCCTGAAAAGGAGAGTTCCTATTAAGAGCGTACAGTTCTTTTATGGATGAAGAAGAGAGTTGTGTAGGTTTCACGTATGTTCACTTTCAAAACATTATCTCTGTTAAGTGGTCATTTCATCGCAATAACTTAAGCTGTTATGTGAGGTCAATTCAATTATTTTATATATTATCTAACACACTCCCTCAAGTGAAAGTCTTTTTGACTTGAAACTTAGACATAACTACTTTACTTTGTGCTTAATTTAATTAGAATAGGTGGGTGGTAGCATTCGAACTCATGACTATTTGTTCATAGAGGCTCTGATATCATATTATGTGACCATTTCATCACAATAGCTTAAACAATTGTGTGATGCCAACTCAATTATTTTATATATTCTCTAACAATCTCTATCCATTCAAACCTATCAAACCCCATAATTGCAATAGCAAATACTCACACAACCAGGGTTTTGAAACCCGGACCGGACCGGCCGGTCCGACCGGTGACCGGTCGGTGGTCCGGTCCGGTTGATGTCTAAAAACCGGTCTTCAATTGACCCGGTCAAAACCGGTCAATTGACCGGTTTTTGACCGGTCGGACCGGTCCGGTTGGACCGGTTCGACAATTTTTTTTATTTTTATTTTTTTATTTTTATATGTTTTTTTGATTTTTTTTATATTTTTAATATTATATATAATTAAATATAATTATTGCATAATTATTACGTCACACCGATTCTACCGGTGGTTGAATCGATCAAACCGATCAAACCGAACCACCGGTTCGATGACCGGTCCGAATTTCAAACATTAACCCTCCTCTCCTTTCTCCTCTCTAGACTATACAGCCTACAAATTTACCACCAGTACCTCCTCTCTCTTTCATTTTATATTCAAGGAAGGGCCCACCTTTCCTTTTTTCACTCCACCAACACCAAATGTGTCTTTTTCTATCTTTCTTACATATGTTTCTGTCTTCGTGCTTCAAGACGATCACGTCTTGTCCTAATCTTCATCCCTTTAAACTCTCCTCTCCCACCTGCCTTTCTCTTCTTTTCCAGCCATAATTATCTTCCTCTTCTTCTTCTTCTTCTTCTTCTTCTGCTTCTTCTACTGTTGCCATGTTACTCTTTCTTTACCCACCACCACCTCTCCTCCTTTCACTGTAGTTATCAGGAAAAAGAAGATACAGTAGGCTGCGGTGATAAAAATAGTGCCTTTAGGACTATCTTTTGAAATTTAACAAGTAGCCTCTTCAAGCTTCAGCCCATATCCCAACATGACTAAGCTTGTAGTTGAAGTTCTTGACGCAAGCGACCTCATGCCCAAAGATGGACAAGGCTCTGCTAGTCCCTTTGTAGAAGTGGAGTTTGATGAGCAGCGACAGAGGACTCAAGTCAAGTCTAAAGACCTCAACCCTTGTTGGAACCAAAAGCTTGTTTTTAATGTGAACAGTCCTGCTGATCTTCCCAACAAGACCGTTGACGTTGTGGTGCACAGTGATCGAAAAGGGGATCACACCAGGAGCTTTCTTGGACGTGTTAGAATCTCAGGCAACTCCATCCCTTTGTCCGAGTCGGAAGCAAATATCCAGAGGTACCCTCTTGATAAACGTGGCCTCTTTTCACATATCAAAGGTGACATAGCACTAAAGATTTATGCAGCTCATGATGGTAATTTTTATGCTCCTGCTCCACCATCAACCACTGGTAATCTTGAGAGTGAAGCAACTCCACTAGGAGCAATCAATACCAACAAGTTTGATGAAGATGATATAGCTGAAGAGATTAAGAAGAATACCAAAACCAAGAAGGAAAAGGAAGTTAGGACTTTTCACTCTATAGGAACAGCTCCAGCTCCAGCTCCAGCTCCAGCAACAGCAACAGCAACAGCAAAAGATAGTCAAGTTCCTCCACCCCCTATTTTTTCTGGGTTTGGATTTGAGACTCAACATGTTATGAAGGAAAAGTCCCCTGTGGTTGAGACAAGAACTGATTTTGTTCGAGCTGGCCCTCCTACAGTAATGCAAATGAATATACCCAAGCAGAACCCCGAGTTCGTGCTGGTTGAAACTAGTCCACCGGTGGCTGCTCGCCTGCGGTACCGAGGCGGGGACAAGACCGCCAGCACCTATGATTTAGTGGAGCAGATGCATTTCTTGTTCGTGAATGTGGTTAAAGCCAGAGATCTTCCTGTGATGGATGTTAGTGGAAGCCTGGATCCATACGTTGAAGTCAAGCTTGGGAACTATAAAGGCAGGACTAAACACCTGGAGAAGAATCAAAATCCAGTGTGGCACCAAATCTTTGCTTTCTCTAAAGAAAGGTTGCAGTCCAATCTGCTTGAAGTTACTGTAAAAGACAAGGACTTTGCGAAGGATGATTTTGTGGGCAGAGTTTTCTTTGATCTATTGGAAGTCCCTCTTCGCGTACCGCCGGATAGTCCATTGGCTCCTCAATGGTACAGGCTGGAGGACAAGAAAGGGTTCAAGATCAGCAAAGGAGAAGTTATGCTTGCAGTTTGGATGGGAACACAAGCAGATGAATCATTTCCCGAGGCTTGGCACAGTGATGCTCACGACATTAGTCACACAAACCTTGCCAATACAAGATCAAAGGTATATTTCTCGCCCAAGCTATTTTATCTTCGTGTAAAAGTCATCGAAGCTCAGGATCTTGTGCCGTCGGACAAGGGTCGCTTGCCGGAGGCATTCGTGAGGGTTCAACTTGGGAATCAGGTTAAGGTTACCAGGCCTTCACCTATGCGGGGTATCAACGCAGTTTGGAGGGACGAGTTTATTTTTGTGACATCTGAACCCTTTGAAGAGTTCATCAGGGTAAGTGTTGAAGACAGAGTTGGACCTGGAAAGGATGAGATCATGGGAAGGGTGATCATATCAGTTAGAGACATCCCTCGTAGACTTGAGATCACTAAGTTTCCGGATCCTAGGTGGTTGAATCTGCAAAAGCCTTCATTGGCAGAGGAGGGTGGTGAGAAAAAGAAGGAGAAATTCTCAAGCAAGATACTGCTTGGTATATGGTTAGAGGAAGGGTATCATGTTCTTGATGAGCCTACACATTTCAGCAGTGATCTCCAGCCATCATCCAAGCACCTGAGGAAGGGAAGTATCGGAATTCTTGAACTTGGGATTCTGAGTGCGCGAAATTTGATGCCAATGAAGAGCAAGAATGGCAGGACTACTGATCCATATTGTGTGGCAAAGTATGGGAATAAATGGGTTCGAACCAGAACAATTATTGACACCCTGGAACCTCGTTGGAACGAGCAGTATACTTGGGAAGTTTATGATTCTTGCACTGTAATTACCGTTGGCGTCTTCGACAATTGGCACATTAATGGTAGCAAGGATGATGCTAGAGATCAGCAAATTGGTAAGGTTAGAATTCGGCTATCAACTTTAGAAATGGACCGAATATACACACATTACTATCCATTGCTCGTCCTGACACCAGCTGGATTGAAAAAACATGGGGAACTTCACCTGGCATTGAGGTTCACCTCCATAGCTTGGGTTAACATGATCGCTCAATATAGTAAGCCATTGCTACCCAAGATGCACTATATCCAACCAATTCCTATAACGCAAATGGAATGGCTCCGCTTCCACACAATGAATATAATTGCTACTAGGCTTGAAAGAGCAGAACCTCCGCTACGGCGTGAAGCTGTGGAGTACATGTTGGATGCCAATCACCATATGTTTAGCTTGAGAAGAAGCCAGGCCAACTTCCAACGCGTAATGTCAGTACTTTTATGCGTCACAGCAGTATGCAAATGGCTAAATGAAATTTGTTACTGGAGAAACCCAGTAACAACAATTCTTGTGCATATATTGTTCTTGATACTGGTCTGCTACCCAGAAATGATACTCCCTACAATCTTCCTTTATCTCTTTGTGATTGGTATGTGGAATTATCGGTTTAGGCCGAGGCATCCACCGTACATGGATACTCGGCTTTCTCATGCTGAAAATGTTCATTTGGATGAACTTGATGAGGAGTTTGATAAGTTTCCTACCTCAAGACCATCAGACCTTGTAAGAATGAGATATGACAGGCTGAGAAGTGTTGCTGGGAGGGTACAAACGGTGATAGGAGATTTGGCAAGCCAAGGGGAAAGGTTTCAGGCTTTATTAAGCTGGCGTGATCCTCGGGCTACAGCCATTTTCATCTTCTTATCACTCATCTTTGCTGTGTTTATCTACGTTACTCCATTCCAGGTAGTGGCAGTGCTTTACGGAATGTTCTTCCTGCGACATCCACGATTCAGGAGCAAGTTGCCCTCTGCACCCGTCAACTTCTTCAAGAGATTACCATCCAAATCAGACACGTTGATATGAGTTGGAAAAACATTTATCCGCGTTGTTTTTTTTAATTTTTTGCTTGGGTCTAAGTAAATGACAGGAAATAAATCTATTATTACTATTGCAGCAGGGGAACTGAAAGGAACCTTTGATCTTCATTCATTCATTCCCTGCTGCCCAGCTCCCATAAAGATGATGTCTTTTCCACCGGAAAAGCACATCCTGCTCCAATTCATGTAGCCGTTTTCTTTTTTCATGTACAAATCTGTATTATTGATAAAGCCGTTTATAAATTAAAAACTTCAAGAAAGGTGCACCGAAGCTATTGGAGTCTAGTTTAAGAACAAATATTGGTGACGGGCAAAACTTTTGTATGATCGGAGCAAGTACATTACCATATACAGTACTTTGATCAGCGGAAACTTTGAAGTTCATCACAACATCAAATGACTCCAGAGCTCAACACTTACTATCAGAAAGTTAGTTCTAAGGTAGACAGAGTTGGAGCAACAAGGTTTTAGTAGATAAGATTACGAGAGCTCTTGTGCAAAAATGGCCCAAAAATACCAAAAACATTTACTTGGAAGAAATAGTCCTAACTCCCAAGTGTATTAGTATAGCGATAACTGTGAATAAGCTGACAAGCACCCCTCCAAGGAGAGTCCTATCAACAATACCCCAGTCAGCCAGGCTGCCCCTATGCATCTCTTGCTTCTTACAAGGTTGTGAAGCAATCCCATTCTCCACCATTTTGTTAACCTGGATTTTCCGCTTCCTTAATAGCCACCCGATCAGATTTCTTCTATTTTGTTCGTCAAGCAATGTTTTGTTCTGTGATATAACAGTTTCTTGTTTGCATTTCTCTGATCCGCAAGCACTAGGCTCTGGTTCCCTTGAACATGTACAGTCCTCACATGAGTCAGAACATGGAGAACGCCCGTCGCTAGTAGAGATTTGCTTGATGAAATTTGTCTCCAATTTTGGGTTTACAGTCTCAATCACCTCTCCAAAAACTGACCACCTTCCAACAGAGGTAATCTTAATAATAGCTGAAGTGCCTAGCATTGTTTCAGGACCTACAACAAGAACTTGAATATATCCCTTTGTGTGGCCAACCTTGCAAAAAATGAAAGAACAGTCATTCAGTTCGGAAAAATACAAAATGAAGGAGACCTTTTTTAATTGTTAATTAGCATATGTAAATAAAAAGACTGGAGCAATCTATACAACGGAATAAAACTTTCTTACAAAAAATAAGCAAGAGAGAAAGGGCAGGGTGGACATGCGTGAGAATGCACCAGTTAACCTTGCAAACAGAAAAAGTTGGATGTATTTGAGCTTCAAAATTTTCCCATTCAATTTGAAGTTCAAAATGATGGGTAGAAGGGAAAACTTGGAACCAACAAAAGCACTATAGGTGCCTATGAACACAGTTCCAAGGCAATTAATGTGGGACTAAGGTAAAAACTGATACAAAAAATGAATAATGTCTTATCTACTCGACTTTAAGCTCAGTACATCACGAGGAAAAGCTGAATCCAAAGGCTTATACAAGCTGAATGGAGAAACTATATGGTCTTACCAAGTGAATTCCATCAGTTGCTATTTCGGTAATCCAAATTCTTTCTACTCTGCCATTCATATGGGTATATGGAGTGAAGACCTCAAAAACGGATGTCAACTCACGGCTCCGTTTCTTCACTATATTACTTGGAACTTTCTTCATCCGAGCAGCAGGGGTACCTGGGTTGTCAAAACAAGTGAAAGAATTGTATTAAGTGACCATACATACCCCAGAACTGAAATCAAATGCCATGACACACACTAAGACCAAAACATAATGTGCACAATTTAACGACTCAACAAACAATTGCATGTATGAGAGGAGTGAAAAGTAATCAACATTACACCTGGTCGAGGGTAGAATTGTGAAATATGAACCTGAGGAAGTTTGTAATCCTCAATAAGGCCGACTGTTTGGGCAAAATCTTCATCTGTTTCACCTACAAAACAAAACAGTGTTTATCGTATATTTTAGAGTCATCCAAGCAAACTTCTCCACTTCCAAGAATATCATGCACAAACCATCCAAATTCTCAAGAAAATTCTAGGTCTTTCCAACTATCAGCCCAATCATATGAAAACAAATCAAACTTTCAGATTTTCGCATTTAACAGGGACCAAGTGGCTGTAGTGCCTAAATTGTCTAACAGTCCAAAAATATTAACTCGAAGAACTTTATGAATGTGAAGTGCAGAAAGCCATGAGCAGGAATTGAATCTGCAAACAAACCAGGGAATCCACAAATGATATCAGTAGCAATCTGCATCCCTGGAACTAGATCAGTCAATGTATCTACCACAGTCCTGAACTGGCCCACAGTGTATTCTCTATTCATTGCCTGAAACAAAAATAGTGAAACAGATGAGATATGATAGTTAAATAGAACATGCAGTCAGCAAGCTCACGTAATTTGTACCATTTCACAACTAGGGGGGTATAATCACTTTTAAGGGTTGTAAAACATATATCATTATAAGCAATAAAGGAAAAGCAAACATCCAGCTGATAAGATTCATTCTACTTACACTCAATATGGCATCACTACCAGATTGCACAGGAACATGAAGAAAGGAATAAACACATGGGTGACGCAAAACTTCAGCTATCTCATTCAAATGCTCAAGGATAAAAGGAGGATTTGTCATCCCAATTCGAAGCATAGTACTGGCATCAGAAGGGAGTGCAGCAACAATAAAATTTAATAATTTTGGAAGATTAACCCCAATGTCACGACCTGTAAGATTTTAAGAATATCAAGATTTGCTCAATAGCTTAACTGAAGATAAAGGAATAATAGCCAATGCAATTATTTTTCTCAAACAACAGATGATGATTTGGATGAGCTTAAACTGAGCTTCTAAGAAACTGACTTTTGATGCTGAATAATATGGAGACTAGTAGTTCATTTTCATTTTCATTTTCAACAGTCAACATGCTATACATTCATGGAGTAATCAATATTTACAGAACATACCTGGGAAAAAGTTCAACAATTAACGATGTTTTAAAACAATGCCACATAACTAAAAGAATAATTAGAACTAAATCTAAAAATAAAAAAATCTGAAACAACATAATATAGCAGATTCAAAATTTCATAATACCAGCTAAAATTTTAAACCATTCAAATTACAGTTGCGTTTATTAGGAGAAATTTAAGCAGGTAAACAGGTATAACTTAAGTGGTTAGATAGTTTCTCCAACCTGTGAGATAGTAAGTTTAATCTAATCATGCTAATATTTTGTTGTCATAACATATTGTTAGCAATTGTAGAAATGTGTATTAATTATATAAATGATGATCAATAATCACTTGTTAACTGTGTACACGTAGAGATGGAAGGTCTGAGGTTTGTCTCAAAACATATCTAGGAACTTCTACCGTATTTTAATTAAGTGACTCAAAAGTTTGAAATCATAAACATGAAAGAATTACCATAGGCTCCAGTATCTTCACTGCTCAACCATATTTCCTTGACTCCGTCAGATACAACAGTTCTTACACGTTCTACCTGGAGAAGAGAAATTTCAGATGGAGAATAATACCATATCAAGGAAGATCAATTATTCTAGTAAAGACTTACAAGGCTGTCTATAGTGTAGCTCCCTAAATGACCACGGGCATGCTTTGTCTTGCAGTAAGTGCAAGCCCCCAAACAACCAACATTAATTGGAAGAATCTCAACAAAGTTGTTCTTACGAACCTGAGGGGAATATCAAGTTTAATACATGTTAAGAAAAGAGAAGTCATAATCCAAGAAAAATGTGATTCAAGATGATTAAATGAAAGTGCATCAGCAATTTCAAACTGACATCTAGTTTTCTTTTTCACCCATTGGGTGGATGGGGAGTTGTTACATGGGAAATCCTCTGTGCGTATGTAATGTTAGTGAGTACGATGGAGAGAATATTTTGGAATATAAACCCACAAATAAATCCTATGGGATGGAAGGACATGTTAAAACCACAATATGACTGTAGACCTATCACCTTTGGAAGATCAAGAGCTGGCAAAGTCTTGCGATTCAACAGCCGCACCTCATGACCTTTCAGAGTTTCCTCTACAACTTCAACCACACGGTCAATTTGTTGGACTCCAACTATACTGATTCCTTCTAGCTCTTTCAAGTTTCGACTTCCTTGGGGCACACAACCAGCAACTACCAATGTCTTTTTTGCACTTTTACCTTTTGTTATCAGTGTATCCATGGCAGATTGACTTGGCGACTTTACAGTGCATCTGCATCAGGGAATACAAATCATCAACACCCAAGCAATAACAAGTTTGTCCACATTCCAACAAAGAAATACATTTTGTAAGCTGTCATGCATTGCCCAACTCCTTAGCTTCAGGAAACTTCAGGGTTTTCCTAAACTGTTAACTGGTGCTGATTTCATATGGTCTACAAAATGGGGTTAGCTGATGATTACCCTTTGGGGAGGCAGGAATTCCCACAAAAAGTCTTTTCCACTCATCTAAAGACCTCGTGCATTTATCTAAATTTACTTTCTCTCGACGTAAAAATAAATGGATAAGCGTAAATTGTTACTGCAACTAAAACTGCCTCTAGCATGTTCACATAACCATTTAAAATCATCAAGGATAAAACATTCATAACATCTGTGCAGCTATTTCATCCAATATCCCAGCATTCGACTTTTTGCTCTTATAGGGGCGCAGTCTTGGTGTTAAGTACATGGGCTTGAATTTTTACAGAACAATAAGAAATGGAAGAGAACTCACGTATTAATCAGCCACAAGTCTGCTTCCTCAGGATTGTCGCTTAGTGCATAACCAAATGATGAAAGCTGACCGGCCATGTATTCACTGTCACTCTGTCATAAAATGTCCATTTATTGGGAAAAAATTTTTTGGTCAGGGTAAGGCATGCCTTAAAAAATGCAAGAATACCAGATAGAATCAGCCATAAAAAGAGAAGAAAATAATGAAATAGAAGACAAATCAACTCCCCCCTGACCCTTCATTGACTTTGTCTAAGTGAGTCTTTTTGTACACTCTTGACCTACAGTACCACTGATACTATAGGCTATGCATAAGTTCTCAAATTTTCAAAAACATTCAAGCCTATTTTTTTCACCATTAGCCACCATTGATTTTCTTTTAAAAGACCACGAAAAGAAGCTGCTATCATACACCAACCTTATGCTGCCACCATCACTGCCTATACAGGATTGTTAAGACATGCACAATGATGTATCAGCGTTGATTACATGGAGAGGCTCCCAAAAATATGTCATGATTTGTGATAATCTTATTTAATTCATTTAGAGATGTTTCAATGATGTTCTCAGTTTCTTTGATCTTTCGGATGTTGAAACCCCAATTGACAATCTTTGATGTTTGTCATGAATCACTTTGGATTTAACTTTAAGTCTGACAGCTAGCAACTCCATTATAGTTGACACTTCCAAAAACAAGTGGTTTTATGACTGCTTAAATTTGTTTCCTCAACAACACTCTTTTGCTAGGCAGAAAAAAAATGAAATGAAAAGTGGTGTTACTTAACAATTGCCACTAAAGAAACGAAATGAAACAATGCAATAAAGGAAAAAATGCTGTATCCAGAACTGAATAATATTAAATGATCCTCATCTGCCTACAAACCTAACCTACTCATTGTTTATGTAGAACTGTAAGTTTACTGCCTCGGTGGTATACTTCCCATTCACAGAATGTCAACGCACAGAATAACCTCTAGAAGGATGTTAACATTTTCACCATCACTCAGCTCCAAAAGCAGCTGGGAAAGTAAAGTAACACACTTTTGATCTTGGACCATCATATTACATAGAAAGCTTCAACAGCCTTCAAAACTTCAAACTTTTCTTTTTCAGTTCTCAGCCTTTAGCTTCCTAATACTCTAGAAGTATAACCTTTCCCAACCAGAAGGGTATCGACAAGCACATGCATCAAAGGGACAATCAAAAATCAAAACGAAATCAAAGGGCAGATCATGTTGCTCATTCAGTGCACATAAGCTGGCATTCACCAATATGTGCTGAATTTAATATATATAAACCTCATACTAACAACTTAACAACATTTCAAGGAGCAAACTGCTGCAAAAAAATCATCCGGGTCAAAACGAAGCACATGTAGAGAATTTGTAAACTACATCAAACATCCAATTACGAACTGGGATAGCCGCGAATTCAATAAAAGAACTTGCCTGATTGTGAGAGCATCCAAAAGTCTTCATATATATAGTCTGGGGTACAAAGAGATTGAAGAACGTAAGAAAACGTAACTGCCACATATAAAAGAACGCAAATTCAGAGACAGATAAAGGGTGTGTATGTCTTCCTCACCTGAGTGCCGGGAACTTTCGGAGAGAAAGGAGATTGAGTGAGGTTAGGGGCAGTTAAGCTAGGTTTGTTCTTGATATGCTTTCTGGGTTTTACTCCAACACTATTAAGCGGCAACCTAAATCCAGGAGGAGCACCATTGCCACTTCCAACCAGCAAATCTTCAATGTCTTCCATTGAGGTACAAAAGGCTGTGGAAAGAAAAGGCAGTGTTCTTTGAGCATGCAAAATTGATAAAACGTTAAATCCAACAGCATTTTGATGTATTTGTCTGACCCAAGTGCTAGGGCTTCTAATTTGGGCATATTGAACCTAATCTACACTAACTGGCCTATTCAATTCCCTAATCTCAACCAAAAATTTAAAATTAATATAAAATCAAGTGATTAATATTTTAAAAACACCAAAAGTCAATTGGTAATATAAAAATTTTAAAATTTAAAAGACTCAATAGTATTAAACTATTAAAGAATAGATTAAAAATTAAAGAAATTAAAATATATTGAAAAAGATTGTTCTTATTCATCAAAGAATTTAATGTTTAGTTGAAAAGATTAAAAATAAAAATTAATTAATTAATAAAAATTTATGATTAATAAAATTGATTGATTAACTAATAAATTGATTAGTTTGTTAAAAAATTAGTAAAATAAATTAAACCGAGAAATTTAAAAATAAACAAAAAAAATTAGACGATTAAATTGACTAAACTGGTTGATTTTTTAATTTTACATATGATCATGGTATATTTAAGAATCTAATAGATCAATTAATGTGAAAAAATTGAGTCCAAATTTAGTTTTGGTCAAATAGGACTCTCAATATAGTTTAAAAAATTTAGGAGGTGGGAGAAGTTTGATAATGTCATCATTTTGATTAGTGTTATGCTTATTTATTTGATAATAAAATTCATTTTTTTCTTCAAAAAAAAGAATAAATAATAATAACAAAAAATCAGAATAAAAAGTGAAAACATAGTCTTGAGAAAATACATTTCTTTATTAATTTTGAAAATTAAAATTATAAAATTGTAACCAAAGGAATCTTTAAATTTTTAATAAATCCTTTAAGTGATAGTTTTAAATAAATATATTACTTAATAAACTAAGAAACAGATAAGAAAAATAGGAATAATAGTTTGATTAAAAGCATTATTGAAACAATCATAAATTATTTAACTTTGGTTAGAAACGCGGATGCTTCATTAAAATATGAATATAGTTTCAAAAAACAAGTATATACCTAAAAAAAAAAACAAGTATATGATATTTTTTAGATACAAATTTATTTTCTCAAGTATTTTATTGTTCAAAATTACTTAAAGAAATTGAGTTTATGACAAATTTCTGCCCTAATGGATAGTTAAAAATAAAAAATAAAAAAGAAGGTGCGATTTCTAATATAGAATTTTGCACGAGGAATTTTAAAATCTGCACAATTTTTTTAATTTCATAATTTTGTTCTCCGTAATTCTGTTTATTATTAATATGGATGTAACTATACTTTTGCTACTATCAATATAAATATATATAATTAAATTTTTAATTGTTTAAGTAATTAATGAATAATTAAGTGATATTGTTTAACTTTTGTTGTCATTAATAAATACCAATAAGTTAATTGCACTTTTATAAATAAAATAAAATTTTAGTTTTAAATACTTTTGAAAATAAATATCATTTTCAAATTATATGTTTATTAGAAATCTTAATCTTTAAAAAAATTTTGTTGTTTGAAATGTTTAATTTTTAAAAAATAATTGATACATTTTTAAAGACAATCAAAATTCTATTATACTTGTTTAATTGAAAATAAAATCAATGTGTAATAATATGAATGAAAAATAAAAAAAGTGATTGCCATAAATAATAAATACATAAAAATTAATAACAATAACAACAATCCATTGAAAATTTCGCTAATACGTGCATTATAGAGAGGTCCAGTAGTATGTAGTCTTATCCCTAAGTGTTAGAGATATTGTTTTCGATAAAACCACTAAAAAGTAAAAATAAATAAAATATGTATATGTAAAATATACATACATATATATATATGTATGTATAAATGTATGTATATTTTACATATAATAATAATAATAATAATAATAATAATAATAATAATACATGTAGAACAAGCAAAAAAATCTAGCAAGTCATTATAAGAAAATATTTAGGTTAAATAATTAGGAGGAAAATATTACATATTAAATGCTAAGCAAAACACAAGACATAAAACTTAAAGAAAAATTGTTGAAAGACCTATAAGAAAGAGAATAATATCTTTATGTAAGCTCACTTGTCAATATCTTAGTACGCTAAAGTTTTTTATTGAAGGCTATGTCCTCAATTAGTTCTAGCAAGATCATTTCATTTTTCATCACATCCTCCTAGTTATTTTCAGACCTTCCTTTTTTTTTCTCTTATAAGATCTAAGTACAATCTTTTTGCATCTTTTCATTAAAGCGACAGAATGTCTTCTTTTAACATATCTGAACCATCTAAGTCTTGTATCTATTAGCCACCATTAATTTGTCTCTTACCATACATTCTTGACCTTATCTCTTCTAGCGAGCTTGCACATCCAATTGAGCATCCTCATATTTGCCACCATTAATTTATGACTATGCACCTGAATGATGGGTTAACATTCTGCCCCATAGAGCATAGCTGACCTAATCGCTTAACGATAGAATTTACCTTTAAGG
This sequence comes from Erythroxylum coca, assembly GCA_027123465.1. Classification (NCBI taxonomy): domain Eukaryota; kingdom Viridiplantae; phylum Streptophyta; class Magnoliopsida; order Malpighiales; family Erythroxylaceae; genus Erythroxylum; species Erythroxylum coca. Next base: position 11,853,057 of record JAJMLV010000228.1, on the reverse strand, counting down.
TTAAGTGGTATCTTCTTGTCACATAAAACTTATGATTCACTTTTCCATTTAAGTCACCCTGATTTGAAACAATAAACTTTGTCTTTATCGATCTCTTTATTGCTTAGGATGATAGATCCTAGATACTTAAAACACTTTATTTGTGGTACAAATTCTAAATCAATCTCCACATCGAAAGCTACCCTATGGCTCGAAAAGCTACACTTTAAGTACTTAGTCTTAATCATGATCAATTTAAAGCCTTTCGACTCTAATGTATCCCTCCAAAGTTCTAGCTTGACATTGACACACTATTTTGTCTCATCCACTAAAATAATTTCATCAATAGCCAACATACACTAAGGCACATTATTTTGGGTATTCTTGACGAGCTCATCTATTACTGTTATAAACAAAAAAGAACTCAAAGAGGAACTTTGACATAGCCTAATATCAATAAAATCTCTTCCTATCATTTGTACTTTGGTCTTTACACCTTCATATATATCTCTAATAACTTGTATATAGGTTATAGGAACTCCCTTAGCTTTTAACACCTCCACATAGTGTTTTAAGTATATAGGATTTGTCATTCAAAGGAATGGAGATATCAATGAAAATATAGTTCACCATATCATATTGGGTTAGCTTAAATAGAGGAGTGCATCAAGGGTTTAATGTGATAAGAAGATATCATTTAAGTTAAAAGGTAAATTATATCGTTTAGCGATTAGGCCAACCATATTCTATAAGGCAGAGTGTTGGCCCTTCAAACAAGCTTATAGTCACAAGTTAATATTGGTAGAGATGAAGATGTTTTGTTGGATGTGCAACCTGACTAGAAGAGATAAGGTTAAGAATGAGATAAATTAAGGGTGACTAATATTGATAGAAAATTAAGAGAAACAAGGTTTAGGTAGTTTCGACATGTTAGTAGGAGACATCTTGATGCTTCAGTGAGAAGATCGTACTTAGGGGCTATAAGAAGAAAAGAGGAAGGCCTACGAAGAACTAATGGGAAGTGATCTGGAATGATACGACTCTATTAGAACTTACTGAGGATGTGACCCAACTTTGGTGTATTAGGATATGAGTAAAAGATCTCACAGAAAGAGGTCATTCTCTTTCTCATGGTTCTTTAAACATTTTCCTTCAATTCTTATATTTTGTATTTAGCCTAACAATTTAATATCTAGTACTTCTCTCGTAATTATTTAACCTAAACATTTTCTTACCTAGCCTAAACATTTTCTTATAATGGTTTGTCTATTTTATTTATTTATTTATCTTTTTCTTGTTTATGTATTTATGTACTTGTTTTTGTCTTATATTTTTATTCTTTACCTTGTTATATATTTATTGTGTTATCTATTTTATTACTTACTTCTATATTTTTATTTGTACATATTTTTATTTTATTTTATTTTATATATTATTATTATTATTATTATCATCATCATTTATGTTTATTTTATTATTACTTTCATTATTTTTAATATTTATCTTTTGTTATTCTTTATTTCCATTTTTGTTTAATCTTTTTTTTATTCTTTACCTTGCTTTATCTTTATTGTATTATTATTTTATTACTTTTATATTTTTATTTGTAAGTATTTATTTTTATTATTATCTTTTACGTCTATTTTTATTTTATTTTATGCTATTTTACCTTTATTATTTTAATATGTATCGTTATTATTCTTTATTCTTATTTTTTATATATTATATTTTTTCCTGTGAGTGTATTGAAAATAATCTCTTTATTAATTAAGGTAAGATTGCGTACTTCTAGACCTTCCTAAACTCTGCATCTTAGTGGGACTTCTGCTGAGATGTTGTTATTATTGTCATCTGACTTACTCTTTAGCTTTTTCGTCACAAATACTGGCAAATGTAGCAGATCGGTCATCTTGTTTCTCCATATGTGGTAATTTGTGCCATTCAATTTAGCAAAACTACTAAATCTACTCCCTATGGCTTAACCCAATAATAACTGAACTTGACCCTAATAATAGCGGTTAGGTTATGTGGGAGGAATTCGGTGCTTAATCAAATAATACAAAAATTAATCTTACCATCTTTGTGTTAATTATGGAGCAAAATAATAAATAAAATTACGAAATACACTAAATTTTATGTGGAAAACTCCCTCAAGGTGAGGGGTAAAAACCACTGGCACAAACTAATATTTTTTCCATTATTAAATATAATGGGTAACACAAATTCCTCTATAAAATTAACTAATGCAAAACACCAAAAGCAACCCTCAAGAGTACAATTCTTGGCAATTGTAGAGAAAAAGAGACCAAAATGCCCACGCTGAGTTATGCATAAAAATACTTAATATTTTTCTCATCTTACACTCACAAACTCCCTCATTTTTTATCATCAAATATTTGATACAACACTTAAATATTTGGCTTTGCTCTCAATCTCTCTTTTTCATTTTGTCTTGTTTTTATACTTGTGAAAAAATAGCTAAAACATGGCCAATTTATAGCCGTGATTTACTTGTAGACCAAGTCTCTAAACTTGGGGACAATAGACCTTTCTTTTGCTATTCATTTTTGCTTGGTGAAGGATTGACCATGTTTGCAATCTTGCTTGGCATACTTTTCTTAAGTTAAAGTCAAGTGTTCCTATTGATAAGACCACTTGATAGTCCCCTGTTAGTCTTCTCTCTAGGAATGCTCCTTGTGAGTCTCCAATTAGTGTGTGTAGAGCTCTTTTTAATCTAATTTATAGCATTTTAGAGATATCTTTATAAATAAAGTTACAGTAAGTTATTTGCTTAAAATGGATTAAAGAGCTCAAATTTTTATTCTTTGGGACCAAGCAGATATGTGTGTTATAAAATTATTTTAGCAGCCTCTGTTGGTAAAGAACTCTTAGATTGCTTCAACTACTATATGTCTGATCATAGGCTTTATGGAAGAAAAAACCACTAAAGCCATCTGGGCATAGGAGCTTGATGGGGTTCAATTCAAATATTACTTTCTCTACCTATTGAATAGTTACTATGTTGCACAGGGAGTTTTCCATTTCTTCACTGATTGAGTTATTTATGAAGGATCTGAGGAGAGGGGGAGTGGATATACTAATTACTTGTTGTCCAAGAAAATTACTAAAATAGTTGTGGATTTCATCCTTGTAAGGAAATATTAGAATCATCAGCTCTTATAAAGAAGGAGATCTTATCAATCATTGACTTGGCCTTGAAAGAATTATGGAAAATTTTGTGTTCTAGTCATCTTTTGTGTACTAGTTGTTATGTGCTCTTTGCTTCCTTAAAGGATTTTGGATCTCATTAGCTCTAACATACTCCTTCAGTGCCATTTCCTCTTCTTTTTTGATTTGAGGATCATTATGATTTTGATACAGTGAAGCTTAGGCTTACACCATTTTGGTTTTTGTAGCTTTCATAGTTTCCTTAGTATTCGTTTGCCTTTTAGCATTGAGTTTATTCATTTCCTTCTTGAAAAGGTTGAGTTTCCTTGCAAATATAAACATTGTAGTTCCCCTATTTTCTTGCTGCATGCATTTGGTTATTGCTTCAGCAAAGCCCATTTCCTCCACTAGGAAGCTATTGAATCTAAAAGGGCTCTTCCTAAACTAACTAATACCTGGATGCTGTATAATTTTAAGATAATCATATGAATTTCTTCGGGCTTTAAAGACTGCTTTACTTGTAGAAAATTTATCAATCTAACCTTCTTTCACTATAGCCTAATCCAATTTCTTCCTTAGTAGCCAACATTGATTTTGTTTATTGCTCCAAGAGTAAAACCAATCCTCCATCTTTAAGTCAGTCACTTATATGCTTTGCATGCATTCCCCAACATCAGATGTGTAAGATCTCGAGCTTGTATATCTCTCAATCTCATATGGAGGACACTATTAAAATCTCTAAGTACTATCAAAGGCTCTTGCATTATTGACTGAAGATCCCTTAATTTCTCCTATAAGTCCTTCCTTTGAAAGTTGAAGTTTGGGGCATATATGAGTTTTATTCTATGATTTACTTAAAGTAGTATCACTTCAAGGTGCCTTATCTGGTCATTTGAGTCAATTAGTTTAACGATTAAGTTTTTTGGGTCATAAGCCACAATTATATTACCAAGGCGATGGTACTGATAGTTTGATAAAGGTGTCCAAAAACTACCCAAAATTCTTAGATTTACCATATTATCTTACTTCAGCTTAGTCTATAATAATCCTAACAAAAGAGGCTTAGTCTCTTTAGTAAAATCCCTAACGAATACTCGTTTATTAGGGCAATTTATACCTTTAGTATTCCATGCAATAATGGAAATTAAAAGGATGAAGAGGTGATAAGGCCCTTACCTTACTTCTTTTATTTGTTTTTGATTTTTTCTGCTTTGGAATTATCCTTGTTTTTGCTCCATGATGGCTTTTCTTGAAACATTCTCTTCAGTTACATCCTGTTGTTCTTCATTTAAAATGGTGCTTGAGGATTGCTTTAATATATTTCTATTTGCTTCATACTCCTTGCTTAAGATTCTTTGTACTAGTACCAGAGCATTTTCTACCCTAATTGGGTTGAAGGTAGAGTCTGCATTACGGTTAGGTATTACAATCTAACTAGGTGCTTGAGTAAACCTGATTGACTTTTTTTGAGTTAGTTAATATTGAATCAACCACAAGTGCACGATGTAGTTGTAGCTAATATCGGTAAGTACGGGTCAATCCTATGAAGATGATAAATACTAGTAATTACAGTTATCCTATTATCTAGTCTACAAATTTGGTTTTGATTTTTAATTAAAAGAAAATAAAACTAAAGCAGGTAAAATAAAATAGGCAACGATATTAAACAAAGAAATAAGAAATCACTTAGAAAATTATCGATATCAAAAGATTAATATCTAGGTTTTGAATCCCCCTAAAAACCTTAACAAAATGATCTTTTATTATGTAATTTTTTTATTGATTTATTAGACTTTGGAGATTCCTATGGTATGCCAATAGCTGGCCTTGAATCTTTTAACAACTAATTCTAAAGTTTTCAACTGAATACTCAAGTTAAAGTTTATAAGATTGCTTTATCTATTTGTGAATCCCTTTGTTAAGTTTGACCCTAATATGGAAAAGTTATGTCATCATATCTCTAGGGCCACAATCAACTCCTTCCAATTACTGTATATTTATTCATAAACAAGATTTCTCAATCTTTATGTATGAAATTAGGTTATGATCTAATATTATCAATTTATTAAAATATAAATAAAATATATAATTAGATCATAACATATCAACCAACCAATTGCATTAATAATGGGATCAAAACATATTAAAGTATCAATATAGGGTTCATCTAGCCTAAACACTAACAAGACATTTAGTTACACATAATAGAACATGAAATCAAACATAAACTGAAAGAAAAACGAATTGAAAACTATAAGTTCATAATTCTAAATTTCCTTCATTGTCTTCTATCAAATATTCTTGTAATGTAGATGTTTAATATTGTATTTCAATAGATTTTTTGATGATTTCTTCTCGTTTTCCACTTCTTTGAACCAAAATCACCCTTGAGAATGATCACCACATCTGGAATCACCTCCTAATGCCTGCTCTCCTCAATTAGCCTCTAAACATTACATTGAAATTTAGGATTTTCAGGACTTACACAGTTTGGTACACGACTATGTATCAAACCACGTATCTCCAAAAACGCTTAAAATTGTAATTTTGCACTAATAGGGAGAAGTGCATAGGTTGATGCACAACCATGCACAGCCATGTAACCCTTCTATGCTTCAAATTTTTGTTTTATGCCATATTTTTATTTGAATTTTTCTCCTTTAAGTTCGTGAAGGCAATTATAACCTATAAACGCACTTAGAGCGAATTACATACCAAATGTATAACAAAAGTATAAAATATCAAGCCAAAATACATCAAATATGAGATATAAATATGATAAATTATACATCTATCAAGATCCCTCCCTTAAGGTTGAAAGACTGCATCTAAGATTCACCAATCCCTCATAATCACCTTTAGCAAAAATCCTTCCAGTTGGCTTCCAAACTTTACCTTGATGTTTGAAATTAGGTCTCTAATTATAGGAAACACTCACTTCATCTTCTACTAGTTTACCTTCCTCACCGAGCCTCAACATTGGGATGGCTCCTCAAAGCTCTTGATCTAACTCCACACTAATACATAATCGGACAAACCTAACGTGTTTTCTTTTTGCAGTTATTTCATCCATATATATTTAGGTAACTAGCCAATGAACTAAGCCCCTTGGTTATCTATTTTTCTAAGGGGACATTGTGTATGTTCACCTATAATATAATATTTTCATATTTGACTCTGTCTAGCCTGATGAATGGTCACTAAACTTGGAGGAAAAGAGGTAGATCGAACATCATAGACCATATTCAACTATAAGCTTTGCTTCATTTACACCTTGAAATGTGAACAAAACTTGATTATATTCTAAGATTAATACTTGTTGTATCCCTCTATCTTTTCACCTTGTATGTGTCCATTTTTTGATTACTTGGAGAGGTAGTCTACAATCGAGGAAAATTTCAACAATGGTTAGTGCTACAATCTTGCCATTCTTCATATTACAGGGAGGGCAATATTGCAAGTGGTTTTTCTAACAAGTCTCCTACCACTTTCCTTCGGTTCATCTTGAGTTGGTTAGATCCTAGGTGTAGTTACTTCCTGAGGCCTGCCACTTAAGGTTGATAGCTCTTTGCTCGACATGGACGAGGAAGAGAGGGTGGGTGGAAATGCCAATTCCATGTTATCTATCACTGCTCCTGTGGCTTACATTTTCATAGTCTTAGAAAAACATGTTGAGAAGGTGGAAAATCTTGAAAAGTAATTACCAAAAGAGAGAAGAGAAACGGTAGATGTGAACTAGTAATGTCTACAATGGTAGGGAATCAGGGTGGGGGAAGAGATTGAGAGTGTAAGGAAGAAAAGGTAAATAACAAGAACTCAAGAACCAACACTGCAAGTGCATGGAGATAGGTGTGAATTTATGATTAGCAAGTAAAGGAAATCTAGAGAAAGGAGAGAGCTTCTTACTCTCACCGTTTGTTAGGAGGAGATTGATATATACAAATTTATTTTCACATTTAATACGTTTACCATACACACATATATTTTATATAATATCTTTTTTTTGAAATCCAACTGAAAACTTCATTAATAACAATTGTCCGCAGCTAAAGCCAAAGCAATACAAGCAGGAAAGGATAAATCCCAATAAACAAGACCTGACATAGAACTAACATTTCTCGCAAAAAAGTGAGCTGCACAGTTCGTAGATCTTTTACAATAACCAAAATGAACAACATTAATGGAATGACAAAGAAATATGCAATCATTAACAATAAAATCAACCTCCGACCGATTGCGAATATTTGAAAGAAGACTTTGAATAGCCAATTATGAGTCTGATTCTATAATAACAGTGTAACTTTTGCTTTTTAACCCAACTCAAAGCTTCATGGACACCCATAGCCTCTGCTGTCAACGGATCCAAAATCCTCGAAAATATATTACTTCCCACTGCTAGGTAATCACCGTTACTGTTCCTAACAACAAATCCAGTGCCAGTCATCCTTGCCTCTTTGAAAATAGCTGCATCTGTATTGATTTTAATGAATTCAACTGGAGGTTTCTGCCACACAATAGTAGTAACTCTAGCATTATGTACACTTGCAGAATGGCCCCTCCTAGCATTATTCCAATTCCTCAACATCGAGCGAGCTAGAAACAAAATAGCTTGAGTTGAATGTTGAAGCCCATTCCAAACCAAATCATTCCTATTCTTCCACAATGCCCAACATATAGATATACCCAAACACTGATCATCATCAGTGTAGTTATGTGCAAAAAAAGAGAACCAATCAGGTAACACAACAGAGATGGGATGGAAAAAACCCAGATGCGAAAGAGACCACACCTCCTTAGCACAATAGCACTCGAATAAGATATGTGAGATAGATTCAGACCCAATACCACAAATAGGACATAAAGGTGAAATATCCACTCCTTTACGTATTAGAATAGCAAGTATTGGCAAGCAAGCATTTAACGAACGACAAAAGAAATTTTTAATCTTAGCAGGAATGTTCAGAGACCAAAACTGCTTCCAAATAGGAGAAGGAAGGATCTGATTCAAACCTGGAGGGGCGGCGTGAATATAACGATAAGCACTTTTAACTGAATATACGCCTTTCCTATCCAAAGCCCAAACCCAATCATCAATATTTCGATGTATGCTCAGTGGAATCTGTAGAATTAAATCTCTATTTTGCGCATTAAATACTACTGAGATTAAAGGTAAATTCCATTGGTTAAGGTCATGAAGAATCAAGTTCGACACTCTCCTATTTCGACAATCATCATCTAGAAACAAAGTGACATAAGGGTTCCCCACATCTGGCAGCCAAGGATTTGAACAAACACTGATTGTACTTCCATCGCCAACACACTTCCTACATCCCTGTTTGACAAAATCTATACTAAAGAAAATACTACTCCAAGTATAGCTGGGGTTAGTATCTCTTTTTGCATCTCATATTGTGCTTCGCGAAAAATAACGAGCTTTAAGAACTCTAGCCACCAACGAAGAAGTATCAGCCAACAAGCGTCAAAACTGTTTCCCAAGCAAAGTCGTATTGAAGTCGAAAAAAGTTCGATAACCCATACCCCCTAGATGTTTCAGCCAACACATTTTCTCCCACGCCATCCAAGGAATACCTTGCCTTTGTCATAAATTCGTATCCCACAAAAAAGAATTAAGCACCATCTCAATTTTCTTACAAACACCCACCGACAATCTAAAAACAATCATGGCATAGTTCGGAAGAGATTGAGCAACAGACTTCAACAATATTTCCTTTCCAGCCCTTGATAAATAAGTCCGATTCCAATCATATACACGTTTCCACAGCTTCTTTTCAATAAATGAAAATATTTCCTGTTTATCTCGTCCAATAAGAGAAGGTAAACCCAAATAAGCAGTTTCCTTAGTGCCCACTTTCACGGACAGATAAGAAGAAATAATATTTCTCTGCTGGGTTGGAATATTAGAGCTGAATCTAATAGAGGACTTGTTGAAATTCACCAGCTGACCCAAATCCAATTCATAAATGTGTAAGATCTCTCGGATAGCTTCAGCTTCCCAAAGATGTGCAGAGAAGAAGATATAGCTATCATCAACAAAGAAAAGGTGTGATATAGCAGGTGCTCCAGTAGCAACTTTACAGCCATGAATAAGACCTTGAATCTCAAAAGATAGGATCATCGATGACAGTCCTTCCACACATAAAATAAATAAATAAGGCGAAAGAGGATCGCCTTGCCTCAGCCCTCGCTCTGGATAAATAGGCCCAAGCATTTTATCATCATGCATCACATAATACTGAATAGAACAAACACATATTTTGATCAATCAGACCCATTGTATATGAAATCCCAGTCGGATTAGTACTTCTTCCAGATATTGCCATTCAATCATGTCATATGCCTTTCTCATATCCAACTTAAGAGCTACTTTGCCTTCCACCCCCTGAGTCTTCCTCTTCAGAAAATGACTAATCTCATAGGCCACAAGGAAATTATCCGATATGAGTCTATGAGGAACGAAAGCACTTTGATTTTCTGAAATCAAGGCTGGAAGGATTGTCTTCAACCGACTAGCAATCATCTCCATGATTACTTTATACAAAGTGTTACATAAAGCTATTGGCCTCAAATCTGCCAGCGTCTCTGGAGAATTCTTCTTTGGGATTAAAACAATAATTGTCTTAGTCAATTCTTCAGGCAAATAAAAATTATAAAGAATATAAAGACAATCCCATATTACATCCTCCCTTACGATGTGCCAACAATTTTGATAAAAAGCGGCATTCATCCCATACATTCTCGGAGCTTTATCAGGGTGAAGGCTAAACACTGCCCCTTTTACCTCCTCTGTCGTATAAGGTTTTAACAACAGGTCATTATGCACTTGAGTAACAGATGGGGACAGATTTGCAGCCACAGTGTTGGGACCCGATCCGGAGACCGGATTCCAACCGGAAAAGCGGAAATATGAATTGGAAACAAAGTGGCGAAACGAAAAACAATGTGGATCAAAGGCAAAAACATAACTTGTCGGATACGAATACGAAGCGGAAACAGAAAGCGAAGCACAAAATACAGAAACGAAATCAGAAAGCGAACAAACAAACGGATCAAAGCAAACGAAAGCGAAACGAACACGAATTTCCGACATCCGAAGCATGAATCGTAGAAAAGCGATCGCGTTGGAAATCCTTAAGACATTCTAAATCCTATAAACCATCTTTTCCACATCTAATTCTTATTTTTATTCTTTTTCAACTTATTATAAGAAAGTTCTACAACTTCCATGAAAGACCCAAAACTCAATTTTGTCTCTAAAGGGGTCAAAAAGCCAATCAAAGATATGGGGTTTAAAAGTTGAGACATCGGTTAAAAAAAATGGCGCAGGTCCACTGTAATGTCGCGGTCGTGCATGCGCACGATCGCGACTATGCGGATCCACCGGAATGTCGCGATCGTGCATACGCACGATCGTGACTCCGCTGGTCCATACGGATATCGCGGTCGTGCATGTGCACGATCGCGACTTCCCAAATTGTCTAAGAAATGCGATTTTTGGAACATACTCCATTCTTTTGATTATATCTTTTCTGTTCGACATCCGATTGACTTGGTTTTTGAAACGTTGGATTCCTAAGACAATTATCTACATCCTTATGGAATATTATGAATTTTTGAGATTAAATTGAGGTTGATTAAATTAATCAAAGTGAGTCGAGAAATTTTCTGAACATAGTTCAGTCTTTTGAGAAATTCTTAATCTGTGGTAATCCAATTGAAGTGATTCTTGAGGCAAAATAAAATTAAGACATGGGGCTACAAGTAATATGAAGAATATGAATTTTAATTTAGCTCCTAAGACTTTCATTTTCTGAATGGAAGTTCGGATTTGTGTGCAGTCTTGAATTAGAAAAATCTGACAGTATTTTGGCCATAACTTTTGCTCTAGTAATCCAAATGAGGTGATTCTTGATTTGGATTAAACTAGAGAAATAGAGATACAAATGTTATGAAGGACTCGAGTTTCAATTTAGTCTTTAAGGCTATCAATGTTTGAATGGAAATAAAGTGCTGGAAAATATTGTAGCATATGAATGGCCCGGAATGTTTAGAGCATAACTTTTGGTGTAGTGCTCCAAATGGAACGATTTTTGTGGCATTATGAAATTAAGACATAGGGGAACATTTCTCTAGAAGGAATTTTTGGTAAATTCCTTCAAATTGATGATTAAAAATTGTCCTAAAGTAGCATGAAGTTAGGGGCATATTGGGTACATCACTTAAA
>JAJMLV010000228.1:11787369-11799942 GCA_027123465.1 Erythroxylum coca | reverse complement strand
TAATCTTATCACATTATTGATCATGTGAAACTATACTCAAACCCTCAATCCAGATTTATTTCACACTCAACTTTCGGGTCCACTTTGCTCAATTATTCTCATCAGGTATTTGAGGTAATTAGGTAATACTTCCTTCTATAAAGTTGTCCCTTTTTTTCTTAGGTTTCCAATGATACCATGTTCGTCCAATTTGGTTTAGTATATTGAAAGTTATACTCAAAAGATTTCAGGGTGTTCTTGAGCTTCATCAGAATTCTTATCTCAACTTCAAATCAGATTATGAAATTATAAGAGGCCGAATTAGAACTTAATCCCTTCAGACAATTTGTAGCCTCATGTCTCTAGTTTAGTCCAAATAAAAAATCACTCCTTTAGGATAACTACAGAGAAAGTTATACCTAAAATACCAAAGTATATTTAAGCTGTCAGGAAACTTCGTCGCGACGAACTTTCCAGACAGCAAAATTCTTCAAAATTTTCTTAAAAGTTTGTCACGACGAACTCAAGAGTTGGCCGCGGTGAACTTTCACAGAAATGAAATCCTTCAAATTGGCCGCGGTGAACCAAAAAAAATTGGCCGCGGCGAACTTTACGGCGATTAAAACATCTTCTTCTCTCTACTTTAAATTTTTTTTAGAATTTGATTCTCACTTCAATCTCATTCAATGAACACATATAACACTTAACCCAACTCTTTTACTTCCATTTCAGTTCATCACAACTCAAACAAATCAAAAATCAAGATGAAACACAAACATCAAAACAGAAATCATTTACGTATTTGATCATGTTTTGCTTTCTCCCTACTGCATTTTCTTTCTATCTTTTGTTCAATACAATCACTTCATTAACTCATCTCATTATCAGAACCTCACTAAATTCATTTTACCTATCCTTACATTCATTTCAAATCACATCAAAACCATGCGTGTATGTATATATTTACACTGTAAAAACATCAACAACAAACACTTATTTGTTTCAACAAAACTCTAACAGTAACCTTCAAAGGAAGCAGTAACAATTCTCCAGTAGTGAGATTTCAGTAGATAAACAAGAACAAGGAACAAGTTGTGAGTGTTGAAAGCTTACGGTAAAGAACAAGCTATAGTTTTCTCCTTCTAACCAAAGACTTAACCAACGTATCTACTTTGCATGAAATACATGTGTCATCGACTAAAATTTCCCCATGTCTCATTACCATTAGTCCATTTTTAACATTTACCTAGTCCATAAATATCCCAAATTCAGAAATTCCTAAAATTTGCCAAAAATTCTAAAATAATTCCAAAAGTCCTCGAATGAGTTTTTCGCAGTTTAATCACATTTATTAGTCCATTTTACCCAAAAAAATGTCATAAATGCATGCACAATAATTGTATGTGTCCAAATGCTTATGCACAAATAAGCAAATATTCACATTATGCAAAGCATAAAGTGCCCTGGAATTACTCAATTTTCTAACCCCTAATTTAGGACGTTACATTGTCTTAGTTGAAATAATTAGCAATTTTTTAATATTTTATCTTAAATTTTATAGGTTGGTACATCTGAAGTTTAAAGATGTTAATCTATGCACATTTTAATTATTATTTGAACCAAAGGATTTGTAATTCAAAGGACATTCTAGTATTACTTCACAACAGTTACAAGTTGAAGTAATCGTAAGGAGAACATCATTGGCACTATCATCATAACTTGACCTTTCACAGTCAATTAAAAATAAGGCAAACATCATCGATTAATGATGCCTCTTAACTTTTTGATATTTTGATATTTGTCTCATTGATTTTACATGTATATGCTACTTATAATGGTAAAAAAATGTTTACATTGTATAAACAAAATGTAATCTAACTTTTTAATTTTTTTATATTTGTCATTTTGACTTTTAGTTGTATGTGTCATTGATAAGGGCAAACAAATGTTTGTATTGTATAAAAATAATGTAAATATTATATATTTTTTACTTGACAATATGAGTTGAATAATCTTAAGAACCTAATTCAATATCATGCATATAATTTGCCTTCAATTTATATGGAATGAATTATTCAGTGTCTATTGGTTTATGTAATAGTGTTCTTTTTGCTTGATTAACCACTGCTTCATATATGAAATAAAATTAGTTGTACAATTGTTGAATTCAAAACACACCACTAGTCTTACGCTTAAAACTGCAAGTATACGGGTCGTACTTGTAGTTGAAAGCGGATATCAATCCCACGAGGATTGTGTTTAGCCACTGCTTAACTCAGGTTATTCTTTGTTTAAGAAATTGTTTAATCAAATTTAAAAATGATAAGTAAAATAAAGACAAACTTAAAGTAACAGGGAACAACGCAACCCAAACCAAAATTGTAAACTAAGACTTGGAGAAAATCAAGATTAAACAATAGGACTTGTCATTATCCTTATTTGCTCCCCTATGATTATTTGATTCAATTTATGCTTAGCCCAAGATTTTCTAAAATTCTAGCTACCCTTTCTCAAGGTGTAACTAAATGTCACTAGTTAAATAAATTAGAATTAAATTTAGGATCTCTCGATGTGCAAAGCCTTTTTTAAACATTCAACTAGCTATGAAGTTATCCTATAGGCAGTGTATTGATTTATTAGGTGTATTGATTTATTGAAATCTCTTCCTAATAAATCAATAACCTGTTATTTATAGGTCTATTAATTGTCAACTCTCGTTGCACAATTAAAACAGATTACCAAGCTCACTCTCTCGATTTAATGCAAGGTTTAAGCATAATAAATAACACAAACATGTATATAATTAAATCAAAAACCAAAGGTCACAAATAGTTTAACAACAAACCCTAAAAATTGTTTTAGCCAATCATAATATCCATAACATCCCCAACAATCAAATAATTTATGATAAACATGCTAGAAGAGAAAGAAATTGAAATAATACTGGATGAGGTAGCTCCTCCTTTTCTTTGCCTAATCTGGAAAATCTGAATGACGGGGCGTTCTTTGCCTAATTGAGAATGAAACCTTGAATCTCCCCTTATCTCTAGGCTTCTCAATCTATCTTTTAACTCCAGGAAGCAAGTTCTATGACCCTCTGGCAGCTCTTGGGATTCTATGTCTTATAAAGTCATGAAAACCTTAAAAAAATACATGTCTCTTTGACTTCCTGTTCCTACGATGGTGGGTTAACTTAATAGAAACTTTTTCTATAGATTTCCCACGATCGTGGAAAACGTACCCTTTTTTATAGTCGTCTGTTCTTGTTTTTCAGCAGTTACACTTCTATTCTCTTCTCTTCTCTTGGTCCCTAGCTCAATCACAAAGGCGTCCACCCTCCATTCCTACTCCAAAATGATCATTTCCTACCCTAAACCAATATCAAACACAAAAGAACAACCATCAAGATCAAATTAAACAAAAACACACAAAAAGTCCTAAAACACAATAATACTAACCTATTATGCAAGAAACACATACCGAATACTTAGAAAAACACATACTAATGCATAACTATCAACTTCCCCACACTTAAATCCTTGCATGTCCTCAAGCAAAATCAAACACAACCAATCAATTCTATCACTTCATTTTCATAAAAATCAAAGCATTCAATCCCTTAAAGTTTAGCTAACTCAAGTATCAAGCTATTACACATATCATGACTACTTTTCATTAGTGTACATAAGCAAACTCAATTTATGGCACCATCACTCAAAGATAAGTATAAACACGTAATGAATCTTCATCATGGTTTCACTCATTTCTCTCAATTGTTTGATGGTTAATGTTTTGCTCAAGCTCCCTATAGGAAACTACACTACTATAGGCTTGCTAATACACCAATTCTCCTCTACAATGATTACATACATAAATAGATCAAAAGGGTTTGTTTCATGTTGTAATGTGGTAAGGGTTAAGGTGGGTCAAAAGAGGTAAAGGGTTTAAATCAAGCATACATAAAGTAATAAGTTAACAAAGGGATACAATCATATTTTGAAATATACAAATGTAAATATACTACTACTATACACTTATTGATGCTACCAAAGCGTTCTTCCTTTTTCTTTTCTTTTTCTCTTTTCTCTTTTCTTTTTTATTTTTATATAATTAAATAAACAACAAACAAAATATCAACTGGATACAATGTGATCGAAGAGTAGGAATATAATTCAACTCATCTCAAAAAGAAAAAATTTGTACCAAAAATCCTAAACTAGCGCATCATTTAATACTTTACTAAGCTTATGAATTGGTAGGCTAATGAGGTTTCAGGTTTTGAAATATGAGGTGTTTTCAAGAAACAAAACGGTTAAGGTTCAACGAGGCTAATCAGGGTAGGTCATTTAAGCCAAGGGTTATCACAACATGGGCTTTAATCATTTCTATTAAGCATGCATCTAGTAGACTCAAACCGATTTAAAGCAAGTTCTTAAGGTAGTAACCTAAAGGTGCATCAAACACTTAAAGAAATAAGATGATTATAGATGGAGTCATATAAGCTCAAACCTCACATTGGCTTAAATGAAAATTCATTATGCATCTCTACACTACCTCATTACTCAAGTGTCACATTTTGAGTAAGCTTATGCAACCAACTACTTTAATTATTCAACATGATTCACTCTTTACTCAAGTAGCCCAATCCAAGTTCAAGCATACATTCAATCTTATTCCAACTAACATGACAGAATCTCATAGCAAAACACATCAAAAATTATTTAAGTGTGGTTCCATTGCTTAACAAAACACAACATCGAACAACAACCTAATATGCCTAAAGCAGGCATCCTAAATAGTAAATAAAACAAATTTAAATGATGTAATTGATAAGGCAAATGTCACCTCCCCACACTTAGACATCACATCGTTCTCAATGTGACAAGGCAATCATAAAATGAAATCAAAATATCAAACACAACATCAATTAAGCAAACAAATAACACAACTAACAAGGTAAATAAAACAATATACAAAGTGAAGCATAAGAAAGCTTATGGGAATTGAGGTAGTGAAGGCGTAGGAGAGGGGAGTTCAATGTTCTTTGTTTGAATGAACATGAGGAACTTTTTCTTTATGTACCGCTGCTCTTGGCGTACTTGTCACTTTTGGTTTTCGAGCTCATTGATCTACAACGTTTTTTGCTATTGATTTGTGGCCATCTAGTTAAGAATTTGTTGAACCGATCAACATTTGCTGCTACTGGTGGTTCCTCTTTGATTGCTTCTTCTTGGGGCTCCGGTGGTGCCTGAGAGGCGGATGGTTGAGACATGACTGTGTTCTTGCCCTTCCTGTTCTTAACCACAGTACGCGCTTAAGGATTTCAAAGCTCTATAGAATGAAGCTCCAAAATTTCAAAGCGTCTTAAATATGATACATCAAAGACATCATAGTTAGTAGTATGCACAATATCAACATCAAGATGATAAAACGAAGCCAAAGTAGTGACAATATAAACCATACCAAAATATGAGCATTTCTTATTAACGCAACTCACAATAGACCTAAAAATGCAATATGGGGTATTTATTTTAACTTTGCGATCCATGCACCAAAGAAAGAAAAGTTCTTTAGCTTAGCACTTATTGCTTTCAGTTTTATTAAATACAATTAAACACATAAATTTGTGAAGCAATAAGGGCTCAGTGCTATGAATTAAGGTGTTCAGTGCATTCAATCAAATGTGTTTTCACCTGTAAGACTTTTTCAATAGTCATCCATATAGAATTCATCATGATGATCTAAAATTTTTGTGTTTAACAAGTCAAAAAGTGCAAAAATGATTGTATAATCAAGCTTATAAACATGACCAACTATTATATTCCAAAATGTATCCATTTTAGGATTATAACACACAGTGGTAAAAAATTCAACAGTCATCATGGGGTATATTGGTACATCACAATGAATTAACTGACCCTAACCAATATTCGTAGCTAATCGTTCAATATTATGCCTCAAACCTAGAGTTTCTAACAATTCAAAATCCAAGTATCTCAGAGGCAGTGATTCTTTATCTTTAAAGTCCCGAAATTATAGATCTTTGTCTTTCGAAAAAATTAGGAATGGGGCACAAAAATTTGACTATATATCGGTTTTACCTTCACCATAGACTTGTTGACACAATTGGTCGATGGGTTTCTGAGCAACAAGCTTCTTTGGAGCCATTGAAGAAGAAAAATTTGCAAAAATAAGCAAAAGAGAGAGTGAGTACGTTTTAAAGAGAGAAGGAAATAAGAGCTCACCAAATCCTTGTATTCTTAATGGTGTAGTGTGAAATATCTGTAAAAGAAGTGATTAATGATGTAAAAGATGAATAAAATATCAAACTTTGGGAGAAAAATGAAAGATTTTTGAAGCTAGGGTTAGTGAGAGAGTCGACTGCAAAGAGAGAAAGTGGGGAAAAATGAAGAAAGAAGAAGAAAAGATGGTTTAAAAAATATATATGTCAAAGGATCCCACGATTGTGGGAATCCCTGTAATTTCCATGATCGTGGGTTAATGCTCCAAAAAGTTTATGGAGAGTCATCCCACGCTCATGGAAAATGTGTCCATTTCTACAATCGTAGGTTAAGGCTACAAAAAGTTTCTGGAAAGCCTTCCCACGTTCGTGGGAAACAACCCAATTCCCACGATTATAGATTGTCCAAATTTTCCAACTTCTTAGCCTTCTTCTAAGCTTAGCATGCATTCCCAACATTCAATCAACTTACCAACACATCAAAATCAATTGACCAATAAGAAATTTGAAAAGAAAACAAGTTAAAACTTAAACAAAATTCAAACCAAACATAATCAAAACCAAAAAAATCAAACACACAAGTCAGCAAAAGTAAGCAAAAGAAAGGTAAACATGCTAATATAAGATCATTAGCTTGGCCATTTCATATGCTTTCATGAACAAGTGGAAGAAAGGAAAGAGACGACTTCCCTTTTTTATGAGTATGGCCCTCCATAGTGTGGCTTACATCTATGCCCATTGACTTTGAATGCTTCACCCTTGTCATTTTCTAAATCCAAAGCTCCATAGGGAAACACTTGAATAACCTTGAAGGGTCCACTCCATCTTGACTTGAGCTTTCCAGAAAATAATTGAAGTTGTGAATTGAACAAAAGCACCAAGTCCTCATTCTTGAACTCCTTTTTCTTGATGTGAGCATCATGTCACTTCTTTGCCCTTTCCTTGTATAACTTGACATTTTCATAAGCATTAACCCTTAACTCTTCCAATTCATTAAGTTTTGACAATCTCTTCTCATCCAATCTATGTTCAACTTCCTAACGGCCTAACAGGCCCAATGCTCCAACTCCAATGGTAAATGTCAAGCCTTGTCATACACAAGTTGATATGGTGTGGTACCTATGGGTGTTTTGAAAGTTGTCCTGTAAGCCCATAAGGTGTCATCTAGTTTTAAAGCCCAATTATTTCTTAAAGTGCTCACTACCTTCTCCTAAATGTTCTTCAACTCTTTGTTCACCACCTTCACTTGGCCGCTAATTTAGGGGTGGTAAAGGGTAGCCACTCTATGATGAATATTGTATCTTCTCATAATAGTCTCAAAGGGTTTGTTGCAAGAATGACTCCCTCCATTACTTCTCATTGCTCTAGATACCCTAAATCTACTAAAGAACTTCTTCATGAACTTTTGAACCACCTTGCTGTCATTAGTTGGAGTGGTTACGGACTCAACCCGCCTAGATATATAATCAACTCTAACCAATATGTAAGTGTTACACCTAAGGAGGATGGGAATGATCCTATGAAGTCTAGGCCCCACATATCAAATATCTCCATCTCAATGATGTTTGAAAGTGGCATCTCATCCTTTTTCGATATGTTGCCCACTCTTCAACACCTATCACACTTTAGCACAAAATATCGAGTATCCTTTAACAAGGTTGGCTAATAGAACCCACATTCCTTGTTAGCTCTATAATGCCCTACATAAAAGTGGCTATGACATTACATCAAAATTTTAGGCATTTAATTTTGAGGACACATCTACGAATTACAGTGTCAGCACATATCTTATAAAGTACAGGTTCATCCTAAATATAACGAGAATATTGAAAGACAAAACACTTCCTTTGTTGATAAGATAAACTGGAAAGAAGAATACCACCTAAGAGGTAGTTTGCAATATCTATAAACCAAGGACGAAAAGGATTGTCTACCATAATTAAAGCCTCATAAGGAGAACTCTCCTTGATTTCCTCTTCTTCTTCATGGTGTCCCCTTCAAGTCGTGATAGATGGTTTGCTACAACATTTTCTGCTCTTTTCTTGTCTTTAATCTCAATGTCGAATTCTTAGAATAGAAGCACCCATTGGATGAGCCTTACCTTAGCATCCTTCTTAGCAAAAAGATATCGCAATGCTGTATGGTCTGTAAAAACAAGAACATGCAAGCCTAAAAGATAATAACAAAATTTCTTACAAGCAAATACCACAAGTAACTCCTTTTCCATAGTTATGTAATTCAGCTATGCTCCCGTCAAAGTCTTGCTTACATAGTTGATGATGTGCAGCCTCATTTCCTTCTACTGGCTAAGGACATAACCAATGGCATGATCACTTGCATCACATATAGTCTCAAAGGGAAAAGACCAATCTGGCAACGTCAGAATGGGTGCTATTGTAAGTGCCTTCTTCAACTTGTTAAAAGCATCCAAATAAGCACCATCAAACATAAAAAGTACATCTTTAACTAATAAATGAGTCAAGGGTCTAGAGATAAGAGACAAATCCTTGATGAACCATCTATAGAACCCTGTATGACTAAGGAAGGCTCGAATGCTCTTGATGTTGGTGGGAGGTGGTAACTTTTTCTTTACTTTAGTTTTAGCTCAATCCATTTTAATCCCCTTACATGAGATCTTATGGCCCAATACAATTCCTTCTTGGACCATGACATGACACTTCTTCTAGTTCAAGACTGGACGAGACTCCTCACATCTTTGAAGCACTCTACCTAAATTAAACAAACAATGATCAAAAGAATCTCCAAAGATAGAGAAGTCATCCATAAATACCTCCATGAAGTTCTCATTCATGTCCACAAATATGACCATCATGCACCTTTGGAATGTGGTAGGTGCATTGTATAAACAAAAAGGCATCCTCTGATAAGTGAAAGTCCTATATGGATAAGTGTTGGGACCCAATTTCGGAACCAGACCCCAATCGGAAAAACAGAAAACGAATGAATGGATAACGAAACAAATGAACAGAAGAAAACAAAAACGAAGGAATCCGAAGCGGAAACATATGGCGAAAGTCAAAGAAAGCAAAGCACATCAAAAGGCGTAAGAATCGAAAGCGAATTGAATACGAATCAAATGGCTCGGAATCGAAAGCAAACACATTGCTTAAGACCAAAAACTTAACTCCGACATCCGAAAACAAATATTTTAGAAAAACTTCGCGTTGGAAACCTTTGACTAAACCAATCCAAAATCGGTATAAATTTTTTTTTCTTTTTCATTCTTTATTCAATCTCATACAAAGCAATTCAATTTCCCATTTGGAAATTCACCCTCAATCAAAATCTCAATTCATATAATTCTTCTTAATCATTCATATCTCAATCTCATCTTAAATTTCTTTTATATTTTTCTTTTGCCATCAAAACACACGCACATGCCCAATATACTATCTATTCAAACATAAAAAAAACACTTCTATATTTCCAGCTCAATCAATACAATTCATCAGACCTCCTGTCCGGAATCCCAACATAATCAAATACACAATCATACCATAGCACTTCAATAATTCTCAATCAATCAACATCATCGGACCTCCTATCCGGAACCCATATCACATTCAATCACATCCATCCACATCCAAGTCACAATCATATCTCAATTCAATACACAAATTCATAACTCATTATTTACATTCCAAAAATAATTACATTATGAACAATACAACATCAATCTCAGAATCCGAAACTAAATATAAAGATACAACTTCAAAATACACATGATATAAATGTCCCAAAATTCTCAACATGACTAAGATCTAAATCTTACAACAAATTAACTTAAAAACACAACATATAACAAAATCGAACAAATGCCTTGACTTTCTTTCATCCTATCTCCTGCTCGATACCTGGAGATGGGGATGAAAGGGGGGTGAGCTTATAGCTCGTAGATAACATGTTTATAAATTGAAAAATAAGCAAAAATCATTTCTTAAAACTTTTGCCATTTTATAAAAATTTCACAGTAGAAAATTCATCAAAAACTTATTTCTCAACTTTTCAACTTTTCAAATCATTCATAAGTAATTTCCAAAATTTCACGATTGAAAACTTCAAATTCTCATTTCTCAAAATTCTTAAAATTTTCACAATTCATGAACAACTTCAAAACATGAATGCATCACATTATAAACAAAATTAAAAAAACATACACATCAGAATGGTTTGGTTCGGTCCAAAACGGAATGTACTGCACATTTCTGCATAGCGGTCCTGTGCAGCCGTGATCAGAACGTACTACACCTTCTCGCATAGCGGTCCGGTGTAGTCGTGAACTTATGGGAGTCCAAAACGGAGCTCTAATGCCACTAGCAGGCAGGCGTACGAAGCCTATAAAAAGACAAGTGCACTTGACTCAACTTATGGGACCTAACCAAACCCACATAACACATAATTCAAACTTGAAAATCGGATTGCCTGAAGGCACATTTCGAAAGCTTGGTTTTTTTTCATATTGTGTCATATTAGACACACTGACATTCACAATTTCACACATCCACAAACCACATAACAATCATTCAAAATATCAAACAACTTTCCACAATATCACATTTCACAAAAAGATCAAAATCACATAACAATTCTTCAATCAATCAAATACAAAAATGCAACACTTTTTGCAATAACATCAAATCATTCAAAAACAATGCATGTAACAATTGCATCATTTAATCAAATCCTCCGAAACAATTGTAATAATATTTCCAAACATTCGAAAACAATGAATTTAGCAATTCGTAAATCATTACCAAAATCAATTAATTTAATCATTCAAAAACAATAATTTATAAACAATTACACTTTCTTGATTTTTTGAAAATGCACAAATAGCTTATAATTCAAAATATAAGCATATTACCCACCTCATTTCCATGCTTGAAACTTGCCCACAACATCATTTTCTCTAAAGCCTCACTTAAATTCCCTAATTCATGACATAAACCCTAATTAATAACCATCCAAAATTGAACAATATATATATCATGTTATCCTTAAAATTAACTTTAGAATGCACAAACCCATACCATTTCCAAGGTATCTAAACCAAAAAACTTCCAAAATTTACAAATCAAAATTTCGAGTCTTACCTTAATCTCCACCATTTTCGGATTTTCTTAGCTCCATAGGAAGCTTTCATATTCTTCCACATTTTTTCCCTTCATGAATAAGCATCAAAACCCTCTTGGAATCTCACCAAAATCGAAACCCTAATCACTTCTCTTCTTTCGCCCTTCACTCCACCGAAACTTCACTCTTCCTCTCTTCTTATTTCTCTTCTTCTTTTCTTCTTTTCCTTGTAAGTGTCGTGCTTCTCCTTCTTTAAAAATGAAAGCCACATTCCACGTCATTTAATGAGTGCTAAAAGACCATTATGCCCCTCCATATAAGCCTTCTAACTTAAAACCTTAAGCACTCTTCCAATTTTGCCCCTAAAATTCATTTTCATTCATGTTTACTTTAGGACAATTTTCTAACCATCAAATTGAAGGAATTTGCTAAAACTTCCCTCTATAGAAATGTTCCATTTTGTCTCAATTTCATAACGCCACCAAAATCATTTAATTTGGTTCACTGCTCCAAAAGTTATACTCTAAACATTTCAGACTATTCTTGCGCTAACATATTTTCCAGCAATTTACTTCCGTCTGAAAATTGACATTCTTAAAGACTAAATTGAAACTTGAATCCTTCAGGCCATTTGTAGCTCAATTTCTCTAGTTTAATCCAAATTAAGAATCACCTCATTTGGATTACTAGAGCAAAAGTTATGGAGAAAATACTTTCAGATTTTTCTAATCCAAGACTGCACACTAAACCCGACTTCCATTCAGAAATTGAAAGTCTTAGCAACTAAATTGAAATTCAATTCCTTCATATGATTTGTAGCCCCAAGTCTCTAGTTTATTTTTCCATAAGAATCAGTTCAATCGGATCTCCACAGATCAAGAATTTCTCAAAAGACTAAACCATGTTTAGAAAATTATCTAACTCATTTTGATTAAATTAATCTTCCTCCATTTAATCTTAAAAAATCACAAATTTTTCATGAGGATGTAGATAATTGTCTTAGGAATCCAACGCTTCAAAAACTAAGTCAATCAGATGTCAAACGGAAAAGATATAAGCAAAAGATTGAACAAAGGTCGGAATATAAGCAAAAGACCAAAATCAGAAGGAAGCAGAAACAGCGTCGCACAGAGAGAGGGAACAAGGTGATACGATGTCGCACAGAGGGAAACGATAGGGCGCAGAGGAGAAGAAATACAAAACGACGGCGCTCAAAGGAGGAAGAACGACATCGTACACGGGCGGAACGAGGGCGAGCA
>JAJMLV010000228.1:11659281-11669350 GCA_027123465.1 Erythroxylum coca | reverse complement strand
GTTTTTCGTTCTCCGTCTGCATCTGTTTTTCATTCTCCGTCTGTCTGTTTTCTATTTTACTTTTGCTTTTACTTATTCTTTGTTATTCATCAAAATCATATATATGTAAAGTCATTTTGACTCAACAGTTTATCCTAGGATTTGTGTATACCCTATTACAATCATGACTGTTCCTAAATTTCCTAACTTAGACTACAACTTCCTATCAAATGCTCCATATATATACCAAGGGCAGTTCTCTGTCCTACATTTACCTTGAACAAATTTGGGCTTATATTTTGTAAACATGACAGCCCTTTTTGTTTTGATGGATAAGAAAATTCACTGCACGCTTAAATTGCATATGATTAAGAAAATCATTCCTATTTCAATGTAAGGATCAGCTGTATTTTCATTATAAATAGGGTATTTTCTTTTCCTCCTAGTAACAACATCTACCATATCATCTATATTACTAACAAGTTCTCTATATTCATCATTGTCATAATATTTAGACAAAATTAACTCATCTTCATCATCTGCATCACTTGCATCAGCTTTATGTTGTCCATTATCTCCATCATCTTCATCTGGACCATTACTTTCATCTCCGTACTTTAAATCCTCTTCATCATCTTCAACCTCAATATTTGTATTATCCCCATTCTCCATATCTACATTATTTTCATCCTCCACATTTGACACATCATCTAAATTACCTGTATTACCTCGAAACCCTTTATTATTAACATCCTCACCATTATCTTTAACCACATTACCCTGATTAACCTTATTACATTCATCTTTAATCATTTCAACTGGGGTATCTACACTATGTTCAATATAAATATCAATACCACCTATACCCATCATCTGACTAACCATATATACTACACTAGCATCATCTTGTACAATCCTCAAGCTATTACATAGTTCAAAACCAGGTATAAAATAAAATCTCTTTTTCACATTGTTATACCCACTTCTCTTACATACATCAACCAATTCAAAATAGCTCAATAAGTCAAGATCAAATTGAATTTCATCCACAAAACCACCCTTATACTAAACATTATCAACCATATTAACAAAACATCCTGTATGGTGAAACCTCAGAGTTACCTCATTAAATGTCATTATGCTAAACCAAAATGAGCAACTTTATGAAAAGGAAGAGACTAAGTCAAAATGGTGAAAGGAAACACTAAAGTGAAAGTGAGAAATTGAAGGCTAACGCAACACATGATGCTTAACATATTCATAACAATTCCATCAACCAACTAATTCAGGATGGTGAAAGGTGAAAGGAAACACTAAAGTGAAAGTGACAAATTGAAGTACAACACAACACATGAAAGTTAGTGGCATTTCGTACTAACCTCATATATATATATGTATATATAACTCTTTTAAGAACTTACTAAGTTCTTTTAATTAAGGTACGTGGCTTTGTTTACACTATGTGAATCGAGAAAAGGACTTCTCGTTGTGGATCCTAGGTTCATGAAAATTTTCACTTGTAAGTCTCATGGGAGCTGCATCACCGGTTTCCAGCCTATATACCATCCTAATGGTTTATTATGCCTCAGTGTTTCAAAAATACACATATTAAATGCTATCCTCATTCAATTGTTACATCAACTTTAAGTTACTAGTAATTAGATCTTTCATATTAAAGTTTGTTGACAAAGTTCGAAAGCCAAGAAAGTCTAAGGTACGTAACGTTGTTTACACCTGTAAATCAAGAAAGGCACTTCTCGCTGTGGCTCTTAGACTCGTGAAATTTTTCACCTATAAGCCTCATGGAAGTTGTTTCACTGGTTTCCAACCTATATACCATCCTAAGGGTTTATTATGCCTCAATGTTTCAAAAATACCCATATAAAATGCAATCCTCATTCAATTGTTACATCAACTTTAAGTTACCAGTAATTAGAGTCTTTCAAATTTAAGTTACTACTAGACTATTTAATCAGAACTTTATGTTATCATCAATGATACTCAAAGTATTGCAAACAACAACATCAAAATAATACCTCATTTGTAATTAAAAAATTTCCTCACAAATACTCCCACTAGTAAAGCAAAACATATTGGAGATATTAGTTAGATAACTTACTTGGATGGATGGGTAACTGCAATCTACAAAAAAGGAGGACGTCGGACAATTATGAACACTCTTCAACACAAAATAGAGCCTACAAAGAATAGAAACAAACAAATGGATTTTAGCTCTATTATTTGAGAGAAAATAATTCCTTAAAAGTGTGGAGAGTTATCATCAATATGCTTTATCATTAACTCTAGAAAGAAGAAACCAATCATTAACAAAAGATAGGCTAATCTCAGCTTCCAGTATTTGATATGGAACTTGAAACTGGCTTCAAGCCTAATGTTATGATCATTCAACATAGTTAGGGTCTCAATGCATAATATGAACAAATAAAAAGAGATTGGGTCCCTTTGTCTCAACCATTCTCCCCTTATTATGTTTCATAGTTTTCCATTTACCAAGTAAATTTTGGAGGTATTTATAAACCTCTTGTTTGATCTTATTATGAGTATGAACTAATCTTCCATTCTATTTATGCAATTTGATATTCGATTGAAGTTTCTCCTAGAGAGAATGGTCTTATAGAAGAACTTATCGCTCTTATTTCCTTTTCTAAGCCATTGGACTCTTAATTTTTTCCTAAGAAATAAATTATGGACTTTTAGAGTTCTTGATTATTCAATCAACGCTACTCTCTCTCACATTTTCTTAGTAGAGTCTACTAGATTTTGGTAAAGTTCTTTTTGAATGTGCATGAGTTTTTTCTAACATTTATAATTGTAAGTTTATGGCTACAAAACCTTTTTTGTTCATCTTTTTAAGATTCTTTTTCACCATTTAAAGCTTCCTTATATAGATAAATGATATATAGCCATCAAAATTTGAAAAATACCTCGATTACTACTTATTGGAATCCTTCAACTTTTGTTAGGTATTTAATCAAGTGAAGGGGAGCTTTCTTATACTAACTTATGGTTAAGTTTTGAATGATAATTGGGGAATGATCTCAAAAGAGAGGGTTATTAGGTAATGTTTTGCTTTGTAGAAATTCATCCATCCAGTAATTAGTGGCCAAAACACATCTAGATTTTTTCTTTTGTGCCAATTTCCATTTTTTTTAATTCATTCAAGGAAAGAGATTTTCTTTATACTTTAGGTCAGCAGCATCTATGTAATTAACACAAATCCTAAAATCTTCATTGAATTACTTTTAAAATATGTTCCCTTCAAGTTTAGAGTGAGCACTATATTAAAGTCACTTAGGATAATTTATAGAGAGTTAATTCAATAATGGATATCTATGATTTTTTACTATAAGGAATTTCTCTGGAATGCATAATTGGACTTATAAAAGAAGTGGAAAAAAAACTTGGTCCTCTCTTAAAGTAAGTTTATTAAGAGATGAATAATTTGGTCCATAGACAAAATGTTTGAGACCTTAATTCTATTTAGATAATTGGCAATGACTATACATCCATTATAATGAAAATAGTATATGGTAATGATTTGTTAATGCTTCTTCATATAATAAGAAGATATTTTAATTTCTATTGTTCAATTAAATGAAAATTTTGACTAAATGATTACCATATGGTTTGTATTCATACATAAGGATTTAAGAATAACTCTAAGAAAAGATTATTTATCTATATAATCACATTTCATTTCCTTCTCACTTGATGTTTTCTTTTTTATTTCCCTAATAATGTTTCTTCCCTTAATAAAACCCTTAATTGAAATAAAGGACTACATGGTAGACTTATGCACTAATAATGTTGGAAATTAATCAATAATCACCCAAAAAAAGTTAACATTTTGTTTCTTTAAAATGATTTTTTTTTCTAATTTTTAGTAATCAAACTAGAGTTGCAGGTGTCGTATGTTAACTTTTCTTTTAATAGAATAACCACTTAACATTTAAAGAAAAAAAAGATGTAGGAGGGAAAGGAATTTTATCTATTACAAAGCATCAAATTAAGATTTAGTGGGACCAACTGCTTTTCTATTGTGCTCTGATTGGTAGAAAAGATGAAATTTTCTACTTTAAAAAGTAGATCTTCCATTACCCTAGTTAGGTACTTTATAAACCAATACACAAGTTAGAATGACACTATAGTAGGCTTTAGTTTACCTATTCTAAGCTACTTAAAAAAAGATAAGGTCATTAGATTAACACTAGCAAACATAAACAATTAATAACAGTAGAAGGACTAAAATGGCATGGAATCATAAAACTCCCAAGGTCCTTTATCTTTACAGGTAACTGGTTATGCAAGTTACATGACACTCCTTGGTTAAAGGAACCATACATAATCCTTAAGTTTATTTTTTAAGAGATAATCTTCTTCAAAAACTTAGTATATAAAGGGTATATTGATATATAACTTCTAAAAATTATTTCGAACTTGAAGTTTTCTATTATTTTCTTTAGAATATGAGGTTACAAAATGGGTAGCTTCTAGGGTTTGACAGTGGTTCAAGGTGTATGTTTCTGACCATTTTCGGTTGAAGATGAAACTAATACTAGTTTGCTTCTGCCCATCTCATTCATACTATTTTCCTCAAACTTCTTTAACCTTTACACTTTCTTCTTTTTACCAATATCATAATCAAATGTTTACCACTCTTAAGTCTAATGGCTAATACTTGATACTAGGACTTTCCTTAGTTTCAAGAGATGATGAACCGGGCAAGCCAATCCCTTCAACGAAGACTGAAGCGTAGATCGAGGCAACGGTGAAGATACGTCAACTAGGCAAGACAACCCCTTCAACGAAGGAAGAAATGTGGATCAGGTGATAGTGAAGATGCGTAAACTAGGCAAGACAACCCTTACACAAAGACTAGAGTGCAAATCAGTCGACAGTGAAGATGCATCAAAGAGGGAAGATTGTGGGAATTTATGGTTTTTTAACTTTTACTTTTTAGGAATTTAGGTTTTCTCTTTTTTACTATAAGGAATTTAGGGTTAAAATCAAGAAAGCTTTTATTCTTTTAAACATGGTATTTAAAAAATGGTAATGGTGCCATGCTATACATTGTACTGACGTGTGTAAAACTTGCCTTAATTTTAGTCCAAACAAGCCATAAATTAAGCAAACTCGTGAAATATTAGACCTCTAAGCAAGTTACAAGTTTAAGTCCTAAACTTATCAAATTTAAAAAGGTTAAGTCCCAATTTGGGCTTTTAGCCAGTAAAGAAAAAGCAAAGCTAAGACATAAAGGCCAAAACAAATAGAAGAATAAGAAGAGTGAAGAATTACAAATGAGTAAACAATGAAATGATGGAGAAGTGGAGATAAAGAAGACGATCGAGCATAGTGGTGCCAAATGAAAGTGATGACGAGGGTAAAGAAGGCACAAAACAAATCTCAGCAATATAAGTAAAAGAGATTCAAAACAACACTATAACGAAGGGAGTCCAAACATAGTAAAATGCATGACGGAAGGCATGAAACAACAGAAAATGAAAGGTGAAGAAGAAATAAAAATGGAGAAGATGGTACTTTCAAATGTAATTTGGTATCAATTTTACTTTTACTACAATGTAATATCAAATATTATTTTAACTAATTTTTGCAAATTGTGAAGTAATTTATATATTTTATAAAATAACTAAACTAATCCTTCAATATATTATGTTAATTAGATTTTTTATTTTACTTCAGTCTATCTAAAAAGATTGTTACCATGAATTTAGTATAACAATTATCTCTTCATTCTTATGAATCAAAATAACATTATTGAAAAAAGTGAATCATTCTTTCCAAAAATTACTCACATAAATAAATACTACTCATATTTAATATCTAACAATAAATGCAATTAATATAATAAAATAATTAAATTCTCATACAGTTACAAAATTAAGAATAATATAAAGTACTTAGAATATTAAAATTGATTATAACAAACATCATACACTAAGATAGGTTAATAATAAGAATAGTCCATGACCACAAATCTAATAAAATGGATAGTGAAATCTAAAATAAAATATTTATAATTATAAGTTTCATATTTATATTATATATTCATAATTTATCATATATATCAAGTATAAGTGAAAGTAAAAGTCAAGAGAAAAATGAAAATCTAAAATTTCTTTCAACTACATATTTCCTTAAATTATATTGGCACTAACTTTCATTTGATAGAAAGTCTTCATTATTAAAGGGAATTTCATTATCACCATTATTCAAGTTCAATGTACCAATGAAACCATGTGTATCCCTGAAAAAACTAAAATCAAAACCATACCTTTGTGGGTGAATTTCTATCATATTCCTTTGGAATTTTGTTCTTTTAAGGGGCTTAGTTATCTAGCAAGCTCCCTAGGTAAACCCTTAGCTTTGAATGATAACATAATCAATCTTAAGAGAATTGGATTTGAGCCATTTGCATACAGGTTATCCTAGAGAAGGAAAGGAGCAACAAGTTTGGATACTAAAGGAAAGGAGCAACAAGTTTGGATACTAGCTCTAATAGTCATATAACTAGGAATCATTAATGGATTTCCTAATATGGAATTTGAGAGGCTTAAATTTCCCTAATAAATAGATGGTCTTGTAAGATATTATGGTGTAAAAAAGGAAATATTTTATTAGTCACTTGAAGACTAATATAAAACACGACTACTACAAGAAGGGTCTTTAGTTTTTTTTTTAAGAGATTGGTCGACTTTGATCAATCACTCACACCATCACAAAGGTAGAGTAATTATGGATTTTGACCCTTCTAAATTACATTTACTTAATTGGAGTTGCTCAGATCAATTTTTACACTATAATTTGGTTCACAAAGATATAAACATTGTTAAGTGACAGTTTCACCACATTATCTTAAGTTGTTGTATGAGGCCAATTTAATTAGTTTTATATATTCACTAACAAACATGAAAACGAAATTCATTAATGTTTATGTTGGTAATTGGGAAGTTTAGAGAACTAACCTCTGGACTAACTTGCAAATGATTGGAGATAATGAAAATTCCTTTTTGTTGTTAGCAGGAGATTACAACTGCACCTTAAAACCATCTAAGGCAGAAAGTAGCAGGAGGTAAAGGCATTATGGATATCATGAACTAATCAATATCACTACTTCCCTAGGATTACTGGACTCTTATATAGACAGAGTAATCATCAATATAGAGAGATGCTCTTCTAAAGAAATCAAAATAGATGCCTTGTTAATGATCTTTGGCTTCACTAACTTTACAACAGTTATACTCACTTTGCCATCCCACTGATGTTTGACCATTCTTTAGTTGAAATTGTGTTTAACTCATAAAAGAGTGATATGAGGGCTCCTTCAAGTTCTATAACTTTCTCCTTCAACATTCTCTTTTTTAGCCAAGTAATTGATAAAGGCTTAGATACTGATTACAATGGCTCTTATAGATATAAGTGTAAAGTGAAGTTAAAGATTAACAAATTGAATATAAGAAACTCTTGAAGAATAATCCAGATGCTCTCCAATTTGAAAAAAAAAATCACTAGAGGAATTTAAGTTCAGTTTGCTCTCTTTAGCAATCCACATGATCCTAGCTTAAGAGCTGAAGAAGATGTAAATTTAAAAAGATATTATGGGCTTTACAAACTTGCAACTCATAATTGAGACAAAAGTCTATAATCTTATGGTTGAGGCAAGGAGACAAGAACTTTAAATTCTTTCATAATATTGTTCAGGGAAGAAGAAATAAGGGAATAATTATTTTCTTAAGAGATTCCAATAGAGAGGTGGTCAATAATTAGGCTAAGCTTAAGGAAATGGCACATGATCACTTCTTCAATATACTCGGTAAAAGAAAAGAAGTTATAAACTTACCTATTGATCTTATCAACTCCTTAAAGGGCTCTGTGTCATTTTTCCATATTAAAGGATTGATTAAAAAGATCACTCCAAATGAAATTTGTTTAATATTGTTCTCCTTTCATCCAGATAAAGCTCATGGTCTTAGTGGCTTCAATGCCAAATTCTTCTAGGCCACTTAAGAACAAACTCGACTTATGGTAATATTGGAGTTCTTCAAATAGATAACCTACTTACTAAACTAAATAAAACTTGTATTTGCTTTATACCTAATGCCTTTAATTGTACCTCTCTAAATGATTGCTGACTGGTCTCCTATTGCAATGTAATTTGTAAACTAAACTAAAAAATCATAGTAAACAAACTAAAAATCATTCTTCTAAATTATATTAATCTTGAACAAGGTGATTATATTTGCGGCAGGAACACTGTTGACAACATTTTTCTTACTCAGGGGCCTTTAAAAGGTTACTCCTCTAACAAAGCAATCAGGAGCTACAACAACAATAACAAGCTAGTGAAAATCTCGCTAAAACATAACGTCTGAAGAGGTCCAATAGTATATAACCTTAACAATTAGTGGAGAGGCTATTTCTGATAATAAAGCAATCGGAGCTATGTTTTGAAAATATATTTCACAAAATATTTTGTTTAGTAAGCTGGGAATTCATCTTGAATGTTTTATATATAATTGGTTACCCTAATAAGTTTATTAGATGCATCAAAGCATGCATCACTTTAGTTTCATTTACAGTGTTGGTAATTATAGAGCCTTCCAATCTTTTCAAAGCAATTAAATGGCTGAGACAAAGGGACCCTTTATCTACTTATCAATTTGTAATCACTTTTGCGTAGAATCACTTCAACCAATATTGTAAAAACTTCTTTATTCAAATGTCATTATAGATGTAGTAAACTCCATATATGTCATATATCCTTTGTTGATTATCTCTTGATCATGTATGAAGCAAATAATTATTTAATTAAGTTATTAATAAAATCTTTAGAGACTTTTAAGGAAGTGTCAAAGCTCAATTACAATCCTCAAGAAGAGCTCTATTTTTTATTAACTTTTGTAAGCCTAAAGTTTATTGGTGCTAAAATTAAACATTATTTAAAGGAGTCATAAAGATAATTAATAAACTAATTAGAGATTTCAAATAAAAAGGAAGCACAAGTGGATCAAAGATCTCATATATCAAATGGAGCACCTTATGTCTCCCTAAGCTTAACGGAGGACTGAGTCTATATTTTAAAAGAATTAGGGCAAATTCCCTACTAGTAAAAAGACTATAGAGAATTTGTGTAGCCAATGATAATATATGGGTTAAATGGATACACACATATCATTGAAAGGTGAGAATATGCAAACAATTCCATCAAAGCCAAATTAATCTTTAAATTTCCTTAAAATGTTATAAAGCAGGGACTTTATGCACACTCATATAAAGCATAAAATTGGTGATGAACAAGAAACATAATTTTATTATGATAATTAGCATCCATTTGAACCATTATATAAGCTTAAAGAATTCGATTCAGTTATACTAAGCTTAACCAAAGTTTACTATCTTATTGTAAGAGGAAGTTGAAGTTGACCATTTCACTCAATAAAAGGTTTTCAAAAAATTATACAATTACTCCTAGCTTGTTCTCTAGGCATAAGCAAGCTTGAAAATATTTGTTGGACCTAGGACAGAACCTCAAATTTCACTAATGCTTCTTGTAAGAAGATAGTATCAAAATCCTCACTAAGAGTTATCTAGGCTAACTTGATTTAGGATTGTCATATAACTCTTACACATTTCTTCATTCTATGGCTAACAACTTTTAATAGGCTCCCTACAAGAGATTAAATCAAGTTTAGAATTGAATGTCATGACTGTGTTTTGTGTGGAGAAGCCCAGGAATGCCATGACTACCTTTTCTTTGGGTGTCTTTTCTCCATCAATGGAAGGAGGTTTTTAAGCTCGTTAACATATAACACAAAGGTAGGGAATGGTTAGGCATCATAGTGTGGGACTTTGCAAATGAAATGAAGTATAAAGTAGACAAAAACCTCTTTAAATTTGGCTTAGGTATGATGGTGCATCACAAATGGAGAGAAAGGAACAAAATAATGTTTAGTGATGGTAGCTTTGATACAAATGCTAGTCTAAACAATTTGTTGACCAAATTTCAAATTTCAACTGTGCACAAGGGTGCATTATCCTATAATTATACTTA
>JAJMLV010000228.1:11509943-11527878 GCA_027123465.1 Erythroxylum coca | reverse complement strand
ACGCCACCCTTGCGGGGCACGGACCTGGATATCACCGTCGATGTTGGGTTCGGGTCTTGCGGGAGTGGGGTGTTACACTCTCTGACGCTTCAGTAAGCAAATGCAAGAAAATAATAATTAGGGATTGTAAGAGGAAAAAAAGGGAGGATTAAAAAGAACTAGGGTGATGTGATCAATAGTGATATGAGTTTGTTGGAACTTAGCAAGGATATGGTCCGCAATAAAAAAAGTTAGCGCTCTAGGATACAAAGAAAAGATCTCATATAGAGAAGTCTTTATCATTCTCTTAAGTCCTCTAACTTTTTCCTTCAAGTCATTCATTTTATAGATATTCTTAATATTTTGCTTTATTGGTACTTCTCTCACAGTGCTTTTTAGCCTAAGTAATTTCTTACTTAGTCTATTTACTTTATTGTAATGGCTAATGTAATTTATTCTTGCATGTGTTTCTTTTTGTCCTAGTTTGTATATTTATTTACATATTTTATCTTGTACTGTTAATCTTTACTATGTTCTATATGTATTATATCTCATAATTTTATATGTTTAGTTATATGTATTTGTTGATATTTTGTATTGATATTAATTTGCAATACATATGAGTCTATTAGAAATAACTTCTCTATCATGTAAGGATAAAGTCGCATCCTATTGGACCTCCCCAGACCTGCATTTTAACGGGATTTTCATTGGGAGTTGTTGTTCTTGTCTATTTTAGATCAAAAATTACAAAGAAAGCTAAAGTTAATAGAAGTTATTAACTATTATAATAATTGTTTCTTACGAGATGATTCAAGATCTCCTAAGCTCACCAATAGAGGTTTGTAAGGATGCTTCTAGTGATTTTTGGATGTTAGTTGCTATTTGTCAAAGAGATAAACTAAATCAAGGTATATATATATTTTTAACCTTTGTTACTCGTTGAAATTAATCATCATTTTATTAGGAATGCAAATTTTGGCCCAGCCTGCTTAACCTAACCCTATTTTGGCTCGAGTTAACAGGGTCATTGGCAAGCCATAAGCCAAAATTATTTGGCCCGACAAGCCTGGCTCAACCTGTGGCCTGATCGGAATATAAAAAAAGACATTGTTTTTTTTATTTTTCTGAAAAAATATATAAGGTTGAACAACGCTGGCCTGACCCCAACCCTTGGGTCAAGCCAATAGCGACCTGAGCCCAGCTCTTAGGTCGGGTCAGTAGCGACTCAGGCCCGACTTGAGCCATTGACATCCTTACATTTTATTTTGTTTATAATATTACTTTTATTATCTTACATTTGTTTGACCAATTCGGAACGGTTGTTCTAGAATTGCGAAAATTTGCAATTCAAATTTTGAGTCAATGCGTGAGTACAATATGGTGTGAAATTATTTATTTTACATAAAAAAATTACAATCTATTTTATCATATTTTGGATCATTTATTTTAATAAAATATTTTCTATCAACGTTTATTTTTGTTTTAATTAATTAATTAATTAATTAATTATTATATCATAATAAACTATATATTTTTATATAAATTCATATAATAAATTATTATACTTATATATTAATACCATAAACTATATTTTATTTTAGACAAATATATATTATTTATTTGATAAATAATTAAATACTTTGTTTATATTTTATATAATGAGTAAAAATATAAATTTAAAACTTTATTTTTGATTATGAATGAAGTTCAAGTTTAAAAAATAAGTGTTATTTTTTGTTAAACCAAGAATAAACATAAAATTTTCAAAACTTATAAGTTAGAATTTAATTATACTCGAACTCAACTTATTTTCAAAAAAAAAAAAACTATATACAATGCCTAATACATCATGCGAATCCTCCTCCCATCGTCCAACAACTAAAAATATATCCACATTGAAAAAAAAAAGTTATTATGTTTAACACGAGCGGCAGATATCTTTGGGCTCTGGCTATAACAGATTAATAGGAGTTTGACTTAGGTTGAAAACGGCCCCGACAACCTTGGACTACAACGTTCTGCAATCTGAACCGTCCAATAAACTTATCACTGCAACAAGCATTCAAAGCCCAGCTGAAAGACTCGAAACAAAAGTAAAGGGTAGAATTCCAGAGCACACAAAAGTCTATTACACTCAACTGTATAGAGTTCGTATTACTATTAGCTATTTAGCTTTGGTTCCTTAATCGTTTGGACTTCCAAAGTAAGGAGTCTGTCTCTCTAACTTGCTCCAGCAATCTAAATTTTTACGTAGGTTGGTCTTCGATTCTTCTTTTTATTATGTGTTTGCCCTTTGTTTCACTTGGTTTGTAAACGGACACATAGGTAAACTGTGGACAGGGGATGACTGCGATTCGGTTTCTATTGTTGCTTTTTGGTTTAATTTTGTGCGCGCGCGCGTGTATATGAATTGATCGACGTGGTAGGATTTTCTACTTGTTCAGATTTTACGTCTTGAAGGTTAAGATTACATTTTGGTAATGTGGGAAGTCGCTTGATAAGAGAACAAATTAGTATATGCTGCTGAATTTTGATTACTGTTTGTGGGTTTCTATATTGAATAACCTTGGTTCTTTTTTTCCTCTGTTTTTTAATCGTTCGATATGCTGATTCCTTATGTATGTAGTTTTTATGCTTTTTGGATGAAGAGCAGTGACTAGTGAGATTATGCATTTGATGATCACTATTGGAGAATTACATAGTTTTCTTCTAAATTGAGAAAAGGGTGTTCTTTTAAATTATTGGGCTACTTTTATTAATGAAGTTTCGTTAAACCTTTCATGCAGTAAGTGGTTTGGTTTGTCAGTATGGGTGGACATTCGGTAGACGACGATTGGGAGTTTACCTCTCCACCCTATGGAGTTCGCACTGTTGTTTTGGTTGGACGTACTGGCAATGGCAAAAGTGCAACTGGAAATAGTATCCTGGGGAGCAGGGCCTTCAAATCAAGAGCTAGCTCATCTGGAGTTACTAGCACTTCTGAGTTGCAACAGACAGTGTTGGGGGATGGTCAAATTATCAATGTCATTGACACTCCTGGTATAGAAGAAAGAACCTATGGGCATGATTTTGGTCATTACAAGGCTAACATCTTTGGTCTCTTCTCTTTTGTTAATTAAAATGATGATCAATCTATTGCAGGACTATTTGATTTTTCTGCTGAATCTGAATTTGTTGGCAAAGAAATTGTGAAGTGTATTAATATGGCAAAGGATGGAATCCATGCAGTCATTTTAGTTTTCTCAGTAAGAACTCGCTTTTCACAAGAAGAAGAAGCAGCTCTTCGTAGCTTACAGACTTTGTTTGGAAGGAAGATAGTTGACTACATGATTGTTGTCTTCACTGGGGGAGATGAGTTAGAAGACAATGACGAAACGTTGGACGATTATCTAGGTCGTGAATGTCCAGAACCTCTGAAGGTCATTTTCTTCAGCTATGATTCTTTGTGATTTATGTTGGAGATGAATCTGTCAACACGTTGATGCATATGTGATAGAATATGACGCAGCAAGGAAATGGAAGTTCTAAACTAACTTGCATGAATCATTAGTATCGATTCTTTTATCATATTTGGTAGTATTAATCCTAATAATTAATGTCAGTGGTCTTCAACAGTTTTATATACTTTAAGAATTGTAGTCGTCTCCTTTAATAATAGTTGACATATGATTTCAGAGAAGTAGTTTTCGTGTACGAAATATTTTTATGAATTTAATTGCAATTTATCAGTCTATGGAAAGATAGATTGTGTTAGGCTGTGAGAGCTTATTGGAAATGAGAGATAGATTGTGTTAGGCTGTGAGAGCTTATTGGAAATGAGCCATAAAATTCAGTGGCCTGGCTTTCACAATCCTATAGATCTTAAATATTTTCTTTCATTTTTCTCAACTACTGCCATTTCGTCTTTAAGACATTATTCATTTGCTGCAGATCCACTCCAGTGAATGCTTTAGCATATAATCCAGGAGGGCAGAGAAACAACACTAGATTCTTGAAATATAGAATTTGTAATTTATTCTGTTTCTGAATTGATTTACTTCCTAGATTCTTGACTGTTAGCAGCCCTGTTTAGTTGCATACTTTTATTTTCTGTGTTTATAATGGTTTGTTGGATATTGTTGTATGGCATTTTTTAGTCAATAGTATTTAACTCCACTGTAATATTTATGTAGGACATTCTTGTGATGTGTAACAATCGAGTAGTGCTTTTTGATAACAAGACCAAAGATGACACTAAAAGAGTTAATCAGGTTCAAGAGCTTCTTGTACTTGTGAACTTGGTTATAGCTCAGAACAATGGACAACCATTCACTGATGAATTATTTGTGGAATTGAAGGTGGGTGTATACAGAAGTTTGGTAAATTCTATAAAGTCTATTACATTGCACTATCTTCACCGCTAATGTATTAATTAATATGACAGAAGGGGGAAATGAAACTCCGCAATCAACAAGAAGAAGTTTCTTCCCTAGAAGGGTATACTAAGCAAGAAATATCAGATTTGAAGGCGCAGATGCAGATGACATATGAAGACCAGCTGAAACGAATAACTGAGATGGTATTTCATCTCCCTTCGTTCTTACGGATCAATTTCTCAAATACATCTATCATTTCATCTGAGGTCTTGACATAACTGTTTCCTCAACCTGAGCTGAGCTTTTAGTGTTATTGTCTAAGAATATCAAACCAACCAACAAAGAAAGAATCCCTACTAATGAATTCTTAGTTCAAAGTGAAATGAAATATCTGAAATAACTTAAATGGAAGCATTTGATAAAGAGGATAATAAATAGGTATTTTGTGATATCTCATTAGATCATCTTAAACAATCTTGTGTCTTGGTTGAAATTCCTTTTTTTTTTTTTGAAGTAAACATTGTATAGAATCTTGTTATCTACTATATTTCATTTTGATATAGTTTGTTATTGGGAACGTCCTAAGAAACTGAAAGACAGATGATTGTGCAGATCTATTAAACTGGATGCATGATATATTAATATGTGGAAAATTTTGTAAACAGAGCGTGGACTATGTCTAAACTTTGCTTTTGTTTCTAATTTTTTGGTCTGAATTGTGTAGCTCTGCTTGTAAAATCTACATGTTAAGGATATGCTATACAGCTGGCAAAGCATTGTGATGGTACAGAAGACAGGGTACTTATTTTGACATATATGTGCTATCCCTATTTTATGTCAAGAAATAATAGGAATTGACGGAAGAAATGTGTGGGATGAACAAACGAAGTGTAAAGAAAAAGAATTAATTGCATATATGTGCAACTAGATAACAGTTTGGTTACACCATTTAATTCAAGTCAGTGATTCTGTTAACACTTTGTAGCTTTATTAGCATACAGAAATGTTGAGCTTCATGATTATGGAAGAGTTTCTTTCACGCAATTCAGATCCTTTCACATGATTTACAACAAACTAACTTTTCCTTCAACGTTCACTCACTGCATTTATTCAGACGCATTTATGGTAGGGACTTGTAAGCTGAAGCAAGCATTCCTTGCTGAATTGAATAAAATTCTTTATGATCTTTTGGTTGTGTGAAATCTACTTGCTGTAATTTGGTAACACTTAAAGTTAGGTCTTGTCCATTTCATTCTACTACTGATATGGAAAATCGATGACCTTGTACATACATTGTCATCTTATTGACTTAGTGTCAGTAAGTTATCTTGAAATGGTCTAAAAGTTTATTTTCATCGACATTATTTTGTAGGTCGAGTCTAAGCTTCGAGAGGCAACACACAGGCTTGAGCAGCAGCTGGCAGATGAGCAAGCTGCGAGGCTAAAGGCAGAAGAGACTGCCCAACTAGCTCAAATGAGGTCAAATGACGAAATCCGCCAGCTTAGAGAGAATCTGGAAAAGGCTCAAAGAGAGACCGAGGAACTTCGTAAGAGAGCTGAAAAACGATGCGGTATTCTATGAAGCATTGAAATCTTATTAAATAAAGAAAAAAAATCAGCTACTAGTCTCCTAGCTGGTTTTTGTTCGAGTTGTGAGGGGTGCAAACTGCTTATCTTTGAATGATATGTATATCCTTGTACGAATGATTATAGTACTGCCTAACACTTCCAAGTTGCATCTCAAATTTGCAGATTTCAGCTGATATGATTTTGATTCTTGTTTGGAGCTCTCACCAATATATATGTAAACATCTTGCAATTACATGCATAGTTTTAAGCAATGCTTGGAAAGTAGTATGATGCTTTTTAACCTGAGACGCTTGGCAGACCCTTGTAGATGGTGGTCTTGTGATGTAGCTTGCTGTTTTTGATGTGGAGGAGGAGACATAGTACAGTAAAGGCCTCATGTTCTTGCAACTTCTAAATTTCTGCATACCATTATTCAATAAAAGTTGATTTGAAGGATCTCAATCTTAGGCTTATTTAATAGACAAACCGAACTCGACCATCTTCTAGTTCCGCTCATTTATGTTCATTAAATGGTTTTCTGGTTAAGGTTTGTTATAATATATAGCAAACTTGTTCATGTTCATAATATTATATATTAAATTAAACTTTCAGAATTTAGTGAACATTCTATAACTATGCATAAAAATTTCATCAAATCGTGCATCTTTTAGAATTTAAATTCCAATAATTGAGACGTTTGTACTATTTCCTTGACAGAACCACATTGTACTCATACTGTTTTGTTTTCAATAATCTATCGCATTGTTATTTTTTAATAATTTGTTGGAAAACAGATTCCTCAAAGTAAGCCTCTTTTGGTTGTATTTTACGATAAATGATGCTTTACCAACTTATTCTCTTTTTTAGTTCTACTCCACAAAAGATATAAAACTCGATTTTTACGTGACTAAACACTCAAAATTTGCCCTTTCTTGGTAAAAATGAGGCCATATCTTAGCGCCTTTGACCACAAAAAATGATAATTAGCAGATGAACTACAAGTCAAATCGTATAAATAATTTAAGATAAAAATATAGATTTTGATCTACAGTTTAAGAATTTTTTTAAAAAAATTCTAATATTTAAAATTTTCAAAAAAATTCTTTCTAATTTTTTAGAAATATTATTTCAATTAAAAATAATAATTATGTGTAAAATAAATATCAAACATGAATTAATCAAATATAATTTACATGACAATTCAATCAAACTTTTAATTTCGACCGAAGTAAATGATATATATGACATGTGTAGTATATAATGACATGCATCTGGAATCATTATTAAGCAAAGGTAAAATCTTTGTCCAAAAGAGTTTTGATAAAAATAGCAAATTAATAACAGGTGAGTTTACATGTATGGATACGGTCAAGCACATCTTAACATGGATATACGTCATTTCCAAATCGAGCTAGATAGTCGAAGATTCCATATATCGGCTAATATTATCAACTGATAAAAGCTGACAATTATGCAGTAATTCCAATATGCAATACACATTTGCATTAAAAAATAGTGTAAAACACACATCGATTAGAATATGAACCAGTTATATATAGTAGAGGAATTGGCAGGCGAACATTTATTTTCATATAACATCATACTGCATGAATATAAGTTCCATCTCCATCTGCTTGTCACCTGCAAGAATCAAAGAAAAGGGAATTCATCAATAGTTTTAGTTTTCTTAATACAGATTATTAAAACTATCAAGCTTACTACAGTGTTAGTTCTTAATTCCTTCATTAAATGTTGATTTTCTCTATATTTATTTGGCAAAAGAAATTGGAGCAAAGAGTATTATGTAATGTGTTGACATCAACTTAACTTATACGTACTTAAAATACTTGCTTGGATAACTGTAAGTGTACTTTCTTGGAGCTGGGAATCATTAGTTCATATGTTGTGGAGAAGTAGAGTAATGAGAACAAAAATGGTTTACCCAAGATGAAGAATTTTCTTGTCAGGGTGGGATGAGTAGAGAGTTGCAGTACTTCCACCATCAATCATACTTGGACCAAAGAAATTCCTGGAGACCAATGCTTGGATTGCACTCAGCTCTGCACCATTCACCATATTTGATTGCTGAAGCTTCTCCATTTCTGCTATCTGACATTTTCAATATTATCCTTTAATTTGCGTCTTTGTTTTTTTAATTTTGAAGTGGCCAAAATTTGGTGACTTCTTGTGAGTGATAGTTTTACAGCACTACTACGTACATACCTTGTTTCTGAGATAAATACTTTCATTTTCCAGCTCAATATCCTATACATTGTATGAAAAAAAGTGGTTTAAGTCAAAAGTTTCTGTACGGATAAGATGTTTAAGGTTCAGACCAAATATTTGCTAAATGAATATTGTAAGCGAAGATATTACCCTTTTCTGCATATAGTCAATTTCGGCGAGTAGGAGCTCATGCTGATGCAGTTCATAAATCCGAGGAAAAATCAACATTAAAACAATAGGCAAATCCGCAAATGCAATGCAGAAATTGGTTAGCCAAGCTGGTTAAAACTTAATTAAGCATGTCAAACACCCTTTTTCCGGTTTTCTTAATCAGAAGAGTTAAGAGCAATAACATGATACCTGATCACACAAAGATAAGAGACAACTTAAGGTCCTGCATGGGATCCCAAATATGGGACCACCCTCACTAAATTTATCAAAAATCATACAATAATACTATCTTTGTAATTCGTAAGTTTAAGGGTTGTTTCATCTTGATTAACCATATGTTAGATGTTCCTTCTACGCTGCATATATATGCCCCATACTGTACATAAATGTAAATATGCATTCTTGTTAGTTATACTGTGTATCTGGTTTTGAATTGTTTAAAGCATTACCTTCTTGGATCTGATTCTGGTGAGGCCTCTTTCAAGCCTATTCTCCAGTTGCTTTAGTTCCTTCACGGTTAAAGCACTCAAGGAATCACCCATCAGGTGCCTTCAATGCAGCACGAAAGTATCAGTCATGCATATAAAAACCCTAAAGCTGGCTATATGAAAGTAGTTCCATTTGCTTAAGATTATGGCATTTTCTTTCCTACTTATATACAGCAACAGTTGCATATTTGTCATTGAACTGTAAATGGGGTATAATAGTAAAATGGGTTTATTAACATGTTTGGACTTGAGATTAATGAACATGGTTGAACTGATAGTTTATTTTTAATTCGATAATTAACTGTTTACAGAAACAGGAAAACAGTACTAACTATGTTAACAGACCACCTGTTGGAGTTCTGTAGCATCTGAATTTGTTGCTTCAGCTTTGCTGATTCTTGCTGATAATACTGCATCATGCAGGAAATTAACAAGTGTATTAGACTTGATTTACTTCTACGATAATGTACAACGAGTATGAAGAAAATTGATATAGATTATACTCAAACCAGCTTAAGCCTTAAGGTTAATTCATAGATAAAATTGAAGGCGTTTTCCTTCAGTGTAGTCCAAAGCTTGCATGTGTACTTTCTGATGTATTAAAAGATCTTCGAGCAAAAAAAAAGATCTTCGAGCTCTCTGTCTAAAATGTTAGTCACGTCGGCGTCTAATAATTTTACTGGAAATAAAGATATCTCATAAGAACTGATTAAAGGAGTCGGTCTACTTGAAGCAAGGTTATGATTATTGCACAGAGCAACCTAGGATTCACTCTCAAAACAGTGGATCATAGTCATACCTGAGCATTGATTTCTGTAATAGAGCTAGAATTTGCACTATCTGAACAAGCCTTCTTGTACCTCTCTATGGTTGATTTTATGCTGCCAGTCAAAACAAAATAATCATGAAATCAATAATAAAAAGTAATTAAAGAAAGAGTATATTTCAAATATGATTTCCATACCTCTGCAACCCTAATTTTTTTCATCCTATCTAATCTAGTTTTCAAGAAATCTATTAACAAAGAAGCTGCCACGAGAAGAGCATTTAAACTAAACTGAAAATAGACAAAACGATGAGAGACAAAACGAGTAAGTAGGGAAGCAAAGGAAAGAAGGAACAGACTATTGGCACCATAGAGTTGAGTGACAGCGTTGACGAGACGTTCATGTAGATCAACAGTTCAACATAGTCAAGGTTTGGGATTTGAAGTCAACACAAGGCATGCATGACTTTCCTCCACTTCTTTAACTACGACCCTTAAGACGATTCTGAGGTTGGATTGGAGTTTGAAGATCTTTTTCATAACTTACCAACCCACCACCAACAGTTGTACTACAATGGAGTGGATGGATCGTCCTCTAAAACATGATTCTTTTTCTTCTTTCTTTTTCCCTCTATTTTTTACTTCTATGCCACAACTAGTAAACCACCACCACACGAAA
Organism: Erythroxylum coca; assembly: GCA_027123465.1. Lineage (NCBI taxonomy): Eukaryota > Viridiplantae > Streptophyta > Magnoliopsida > Malpighiales > Erythroxylaceae > Erythroxylum > Erythroxylum coca. Next base: position 11,517,642 of record JAJMLV010000228.1, on the reverse strand, counting down.
CAGTATTGCCGAAGTAAGATGAGGCAAATCCCAAAGTCTAAATTTTCTCGAGAAAGTGAAAAAAAATGTTACGAAGTTTTCCTGCACAGTTTGCCATGAAATGAAAAGGTATTAAGCAATAATACTATAGAAATGAGATATGATTTGCAGATTTCCTTTCATCTTAATTTCACTTGTCTAAGTTATTTATTTCCATAGAATTGCCATTGTGAAACATATTCTTGTTCCTAATGTTTGGCTGGCTAGAGATCGATGAGAAGCCAATACAATTTTCTTTTAATTACTCCATGCCTCTTGAAAGACATGCTTTAAGAAGAGAAAGTTTATATTTACTTTGATGTTGTAACGGAAACAAAGAATTTTATGTACAAGCTTCGCTGTTGGATGATCCCTCAAAAACTAGATTAGGAGGGCAGTGGAGGTACGGGAATCTGAGTTAATTGAGAACACCTTAAAATGGATTTTGTTTCAGGATTCTCAATAAAAAGCCCACGTAAGTTAGTGCAAGTGATCATAGATAGGTTACACACTTCTTATCCATTAAGACGAGTTATTCTTTGAATATGTTATTGGGATAATATGTACATAAGATTGTGATCTCCATGGGATTTCTACTCTTATCGCACCAGATCGAGGACATTAGTTACATGGCAAGTTCTAGAGGAGTTTTTATAGTGCTTTGGGACTAAGTTCAATTTTAATATGACCTTATTATTGAGAATTTTTCAATATTGAATGTAAGGGACATTTTGGGAAGGTAAACAAACGTTTTTGTTTGTGAAAATTCAGGTCCATTAAAGTTTTCTAAAGAAAGTTATATAACTATTTTATTAAAAGGCTACTAAGATATAATGCTTCTTACTGTTTAGAATTCTATTATATATATTTTTATTAATAGCAAATATTTAGACCTATAAAAAGACTTGAAATTAGTTATTATAAGATGGAGATATAAAGTGGAAATATAGAAACAAAAAGTTTGTTCAGTTAACCTTTTCTTTTCTTCTTCCTCATCTGTGTTAAGAATATATACTTGTATTTCACTATAACTTCCAACAAAATGGTATAAAAGCTTTGTTAAAATGATAACCAAAATTAATATCACTTTTTGATACCCACAACTAACCAAAACAAGTTATGATCTACGCATGAAGGCCATAATTGGGTCTCGTGACTTATGGGACATTGTTAAGAAGGGATATAAATATCTCACATACGAGGATACTGAAATCGTGGCTAAACTAGAAGCTCGTTAATGAGCAAAAAAGAGAGATCAAAGTGCATTCTCAATTATTCATCAAGGGCTAGATGATGACACATTCGAGAAGATAGCTAATGCAACAAGAGCCAATAATATGTGGGAAATTCTAAAGAATTTCATAGTCAGGGTTGATAGGTTGATGAAGGTGTAGCTCCAAACTCTAAGAGCTTAGTTTGAGTTAATTTTGATGAAGGAGAATGAGTTTATAGAAGATTATTTTACTCGAATATTAGTGGTGGTGAATCAAATGAAGTGGCTCAATGAAAAGATAGGAAATGCAAGAGTAGGATAGAAGATTTTGTGCTCTCTTAATGGGAAATTCGATCGTGTAGTGGTGGCGATTGAAGAATCAAAGAATTTAGAGTTCATGGCCATTGACAAATTAAATGAATCGTCCTTAGTTCATGAAGTAAGAATGAAAAGGACCTGATAAGAGCAGGTGGAGCAAGTTTTGAAAGCAAAATTTTCCTTTAATTATAAGGGAAACGATAGAGAGGGAAGAGGTTGAGGTCGTGGTATAGTTCAAGGTCATGATTAAGGTCGTGGCTGTGGTCAAAGAAAAGGAGAGCAAAATTTATTTCATGAAGGTGAAAACAGGAGTTCTCAAATAGGCTATAGACAAGGAAGAAATAATAATTGGAAAAAAGATGAAATCCAAGTATAGTGCTATGCATGTGGGAAGAATGATCACTATTCTTAGGAATGTCAAACTAAAAGTTATGATGAGGAGACAAACTTTATCGAGCATAAGGAGGTGGAAGGTAATAATCTTTTATTTTTCCAAAAGTAAGGCTTTATAGAAAAAGATATTATGTGGTATCTCGATAACAATGTAAGCAACTACATGATAGGAGACATAATCAAATTTGTGGAGTTGGATGCAAAATGGACCAGAAATTTTAGTTTTGGAGATGATTCAAAGGTAGAGATTAAAGAAAATAGCTCGACAATTTGGCCACAAAGGATGGAGACCGTAAAATTCTCCATAATATCTATTACATCTGAAAAATGAAGAGCAATATTTTGAACGTTGACCAATTTTTAGAGAGCAAGTACAAAGTAAAAATGGAACATAGTTATTTATACCTTTGAAACCGAGATGATAGACTTGTTATTAAAGTTGCCATGACAAAGAATATACTGTTCATGTTAAATGTAAAAATGACAAAAGTGAAGTGTTTACAAGCTTATGCCAAGGATCCTTCATGGATTTGGCACATGAGATTTGGGCACCTTAAGTTTGAAGGACTTAAAATGCAAAGAGCAAATAATACGGTGAAAGAGTGAGGCATGTCTACTCGGAAAACATGCAAAAAAAACTTTTCAAAGGCATCACTTTTGTGACTATAAGCCTCTACAACTTGTGCATACATATGTGTATGGTCCTATCAAGCCACAATCTTTCGATAAGTTCTCATATTTTGTGCTCTTCATTAATGATTACATGAGAAAGACATTATTTTTTAAAGAATAAGTATTAAGATTTTGAGACATCTAAAAAATTCAAGCTTTTTGTTGAAAAGAAAAGTGGATACAAAATTAAATCTCTAAGAACTGATAGAGGTGGAGAGTTCACTTTTCAAGGTTTTTTATGAGAAAAATAGTGTTTGACATCCTATGACAGTCCTAAGAGCACCACAACAAAATAGGGTTATAAGAGAAAGAATAAGAAAATTCTCAACATAGTGAGGATGACGCTAAAAAGTAAGAATATGCTTAAGGAGTTTTAGGCCAAAGCAGTTGCATATGCAATTTGTCTCTCAAATGGTGAGGAGTTTGGAGACAACAACCCCCCAATAAGCATGGATTGTATAGAAGCCAAATATGAGGCATTTAAGAGGTTTTAGATCTATTGGCTATGTTCATATATCTGAACAAGAAAGGACAAATTTTGATGATATGAGCAAGAAAATGGTGCTTATTGGCTATGCCAATAACTCTAATGGGTACAAGTATTTCAACCCCCATTTATAAGAAAGATGTAATTAATAGAGATATGAAATTTGAGGAAGATGCCTCATGAGATTGAAGTGTTTAAGAAGAAGAGACATATAGTTTTATTCCATATTTAGGAGAAGACGAGAATGAGGACCAAGAGACTGAAGACGAGAGTTTAACTCCTTCCACATCAAATTCTTCCTCAACAAGCAAACAACCTCAAAGATTTTGAAACATAGGAGATCTCTACGATGCTACTGAAAGAATAGATGGTGAGAATATTTTTTTTGTATTTGCACATGATGATTTTTTAAGTTTTGAAAAGGCTATCAGAGATAAGAAATGAGTGCAAGTTATGGAGGAATAAATGAATTCCATTGGGAAAAATGACATTTAGGAGTTTGTTACATTACTATGTGGTCATCAAGCAATTGGGGTTAAATGGGTTTACAACTTAAAGAAAATGTGAAAGGAGAAATTGAAAGGTATAAGGAGAGACTAGTTGTAAAGTGTTATAAACAAAAGCATGGTTTCGATTATGAAAAATTATTTATTCATGTTGTTCACTTGGAGATAATACGGTTATTGGTTGCTCTTATGGCCCAAAATTGGTGAAATTCATCGAATAGATATGAAGTTAGCCTTTCTAAATGGTTCCCTTGAAGACAAAGTATATGTAGAACAACAAAAATGATTTATGGATGAAAGTCATCGAGATAAGTTGCTAAGGTTGACAAAGACATTGTACAACCTTAAACAAGCGCCACGAGCTTGGTATAGTCACCTTGACAAATATCTTCATGAGAATCATCTTTCAAGATGTGTTCATAAATATGCAATTTATGTTAAAAAGAGAAAGATGATATTTTGTTTGTGTGCATTTATATGAATATCCTCATTCTTACTAGAAATAATTCATAAGCTTGTGATGATTTTAAGAAGGGAAGGCATGATAATTTTGAGATGAGTGATATGGGAGTTATGTCATATTATTTAGGGATAGAAGTAAAACAATGGATTGACAGAATATTTGCCTATTAAGAGTCATATGCAAGAGATATCATAAAAAGATAATAGATTACACAATTCCGTGAATACTTTGGTGGAGTGCAAGGTAAACCTAAGGTACTTTGTGAATCTTTTTGTGAAGTCTAAGGTATTTGCCATATATTAAACCTAATATATTATTGTTATGGAATTAGTGAGTCGATTTATGGAGAATCCAAGTGAAGAACACATACGAGTTGCAACGACAATTCTTCAATATTTAAAAGGTACTCTTGATTATGACATTGTTTATACTTCTTCAAATAAGGCTTACTTAAAAGGATATTATAATAGTGATTATGTAGGTAATATTGATGACCAGAAGAGCACTACTGGGATTAAATTTTTCTTTGGAAAAAATACAATTTCATGGTGTTCAAAGAAATAGCCAGTGATAACACTCTCAACATATGAATTAGAGTATCTTGCTATAAATTCCAATGCATGTCATACAATATAACTAAGGAGATTGCTAGGCAAACTTCATTTTTCTAAAAAAAGAACTGTTTAAAATTATGGTATAAATTGGCCATTGCTCTTATAAAAATTTGATATTTCATAATCAGAGCAAGCATATAGATGTAAGGTTTCATTTTATTCAGGATGATATTACCAACAAGGAGGTTGAGGTAGAATAAATCAAAACTCTTGATCAAATAGCCAACATTTTTACAAAACCCTCAAGAAGGATAGATTTCAGTAGCTTAGAGAGATGGTAAGAGTTATAAAGAAGTAAAGTTTTTAAGTGGTGTTGAGAATTTTTTAATAAATTAAACGTGACTTCTCGTATCCATCAATGATGAATGTAAGGGATGTTTTAGGAAGGAAAACAAAAGATTTATTGGTGAACAAAGCTTATTAAGTCTAGTTTTAAATAGTGTAAGTTTCATATTATTTGGAGTTTTCTAAAGAAAGTTCCAGCTATTTTATTAAAGGCTGCCAAGAAATAATGCCTATTGTTTAGAATTCTATTTTGTATATTTTTTCAGTAATAGCTGATATGTAGGCTTATAAAAGACTTATAATCATTTGTTATAAGATGGAGATGCAAAGTGAAAATATAGAAATAAAAAGTTTGTCTAGTTAACCCTTTGCTTTTCTTCTTCCTCATCTATATATAGATTCCATACATGTAACTCACTATAGCTTCTAACATTGATATCCTCAAATAGATGGACAATCAGAGAAGACAATACAAATTATAAAGGATATGTAGTGAGCTTGTGTGTTAAATTTAAAAGGAGCATTAGTTAAGAATTCAGTATTGGTGGAGTTTGTTTATAATAACAGTTATCAAGCAAGTATCCAGATGACACCTTATGATGCAATATATGATATGAAGTTTAAGCCCCCTATTTATTGAGATAATATGGGCGAGAGGAGATAGTTGGAGGTAGAGTTTTTTTAACATATTGTAGAAAAGATTAAAAATGATTTAGAGAGATTGAAAACAAAGGGAAGTTAAGTTTTTATTTTGTGAGTCCTTTTAAGATTATGGATAGAGTATATGTAGCTTATTATTTGGCATTACCACCAAAATTTTCTAATGTTAATGACATGTTTCATGTATCAATACATATAAGGTACATGTGTATGATCTATCTCATATAATAAATTTTGCTATATTAAAATTACAAGAAGACTTGAGCTTTGCCAAATACGAATTATGGATCTCAAGAAGTTGGTTTTAAAGAATATAATGAATTTTTGTATTAGAGTGTTGTGGAGAAATCATTAAAAGTTAAAGGCTATACAAGAATTAGAGGAGAAGATTAGAAGAGAAAACCTAAATTTTTTTATATTATAGTTGAATTCTAAGGGCAAACTTTATTTTAAAGAAGAAAGTTTAAGACCATATTTTTTGTTTATAGTCTAATAGTTGCCTTGTTTAGCCTTTTATAAAAATAAGTAGCAACTTTAAAATGTTTGAATTATTTCATAATTGAATTTTCTAAAAATAAACACAAATTTAAGTTATGAGATGACAACAATTGATGGAATGAGATATTAAAATCAATTGAATATCTATTACTCAGACGAATGGTAAGAGTAAATTTTTCATTAAAGGATAATTTTAAAGATTCAATTATTGACTTTCATCAATAGTTTTTTTTTTTACATTGAAACAAAAATAAGGAGTAAAAATAAAACAGCAAGGGTGATGATGGATACCAAAATAGGTAATTACTAATAATAGAGTGGATAATTAAGCAAATTTTAATAATAATAATTGGGATTCAAGTAGTATTCATACAATTTTTATTATGGAAATTGATTTATCATCTCTTACTTACCTTATATAATTCTATTAATCTTAGATGTATCATCTAGTACCTACCTTAGTTAAATACATAGTGTCATGTAAATTATGGCTTAAGTTTACTAACCCTTGTTGGTGATCTATGATATTTATGGTTACATGCGTAGTATAATTCCTTGACAAGTGTTTTTGAAAGTAGTTGTAATGCCAAATAGGCACAGTGATAATATTTGTTGCATATAATATAACAGGAATATGAATAGGCATCTTCTCTATTTGAACATCGTATTACATACGTGCATGGGCAGACGTATGGACCTCTACGGGGAAAAGGAAAAGCTCTTCTATTTTCAAGCGCTCGCACATCACGTCCCAAAACATGAACGGTTGAAGAATCCCCACCTACATAATTTGCTTTGGAACTCTTCTCTGCCAATTGGAAATCCCCACCAAGAATCTAAGAAATCCTTCCTGTTCCCTACTCATTTATGGCACTGAACCTAAGAAATGGAAACAGATAAGAGAAAAAAAAAAAAAAACCTTTTTGGGTGGACAGAACTGGGAGAGAGATTCCATAGATTAACTTTCCCTTAGCAAAAGATATGGGAAGCTTTGAAAGCTGAAAGTAGAAAGTAGAAACACAAGAGACTTTGTAAACTTGGACTACATACCCAACCAAAATGGCAAACATTATGGAAAAGTTAAAAACACTGATTCTCACGGATTACACTGCCGAAGATCGAGAAGGAAAACTTGGAATACTCAAGAACAGACACTCAAACCATCACCTAGCAACGAAGAATGCAGCTTTTACTGTCGTCTTGGAAGAAGATGTCAGTAAACAGTTGTAAGGAGTTAATGACCCATCGGAGAGGAAGACCTCGAGTCTGGTCCCAAAAGCCAGGGTTCTTCGTGCGATTCTGTTTAACTGCATCTTACCTAAAACAGGGTCAAGGCATTTAGTGACTACCTTGGATGAGCAGTGCCTGTTCTACTTGTTAAATCGTCGTCCCATAGATCTACCATATCTAATTTTTCATTATATGGTTAAGGGGATGAAGGATACGAGCAGTTATCCTTACGGCATGCTACTCACAAGGATTTTTAGGGAATCTGGAGTCCTTCTTCACAGAGGAAACAGAAGGACGATATGTATCAAGAGTTCTATTAACTCAGATACGATAAGAAGAATG
>JAJMLV010000228.1:11415975-11428245 GCA_027123465.1 Erythroxylum coca | reverse complement strand
AATTTAAAGTTTAATTGAAAAGAGAGACTTTTAAATGAAAACTAATTAGATTATTTTAGTTTATAAAAATATTTACAAATTTAAATTATTAATTAATAAACTAATTTATTTTTAACAATAAAAATTATTAAAATAAATTGACAAAAAAAATAAAAACCGAATTAAAAAGTTGGTCAGTTAAAGAGTTTTAAGATTGAATCGTCCAAACCTATTTATTTGTTTTAATCATACCAAATAAGTTTAGGGCAATTACCAAATTATTAATCTTCAAACTACATCTCCATTTTCCTTAATTCATAAGCCAAAAAAAAATCCTTCATTTTCAATTAAGAAACTTTTTTATTAATTATCAGTTGTCATTTATAACATTACTTTCTCCTAATAATTTCCATCAGCCATATGGTTTACAGAACAGTAGTCTTAGCGGTTTTTCATCAACAGTACTAAAGTAAAACGAAAAGACAACTTTGTTTATAGAATTTTCAAATTTTAAGCAAGACATTAATCAGTAATTATGACAGATAAGCAACCAGTGAGATCGTAGTTTGCATGCATGCAGGCTAGAACCAGCTTTTATATATCGATCGATAGCTTTAGTTAGTCTTGTTAACTCGTCGGAATTGTTTTAGATAAACTTGATAAGATTTTTTATTTTTTAGAATATTCCAATTTTTTACAATATGAAAAGTCTAAATTAAAGATTATTTTTTTAAAATTTATACTTAAATTTAATTTACAAGCATTGATTTAAATTACCAATTAAAATACACTTATAATTTTATGCAAATTAGTTGAATCTAGCAATATTATTCTTACAATAAACTTAGTATATTTTATAAGACACTAGAACAATAGTCCAAGCATATCTAAGAAACAAAGTTTAGGTTATGTTTGGTTGAATGTAAAATTTTTAATGGAATATGATGTAAATGAATGTAATATTAGAAAATTGTTATTTAGGAGGGGCGGAATTGTTCATAATATAATATAGTGAAATATTGTTTGGAAGAAGATTTTATATTGTAATATAGTAAAAAGTTCTTTATCATTTTACATTCCATCCTAAATCCTCAAAATCGGAGATTTTTCATTTTTATTGTTTAAGATTAAATGATATGTAATATAAAACTATCATTTTTTTATCTCATTACATTCTATTATAATCCCTTATCTGAAATGATGAAATAATATTACATTTCATTCCATTCTATTAATAAATCATCAATCAAGCATAACCTTAGTGTTTCTTAATTTACCACTTGACTACAATTTATTTACTAAAACTTCATTTACATATTAGCATCATGATCATCCTCATTAGACATTAAACAGATATTACATAATAGGTTCAATGGAAGGTTTCCATATTCTAATTATTTGTTTTGGAAGAACTATTCTATATTATAATTATTTATTTGAATTGGTTAATCAAATAACTCTTCTTCTTCTTTTGGAATTAAAGGAGTGTGTATACAGCCAAAATAGATATTCTTTCGACATTTTTGTTCGTGAAGACCAAAGAGCTTATTGGCCGATGTATTCTAGGCTTTATCTTTTTGTCTCCCTTGTTGTCTCATTCCTAGTCTTATAACTTGTGCATTCTTTCCATATCCGAAACCATTAAAGACTTTTGAAGGAAAGTTTAAGACAATAGATGCAATCTAAAAATTCTTGAAACCCAAGAAGTATAATTCCTAATCTTTACAAGATATGTTCGAATTGTTTTCATATTTCTTTAATTTTTTGGCTTTCAAATTAACAAGTATTTTTCTGAAGTTCGATTTTGTAATACTAATTTTATTTCAAGTTCGAGTGTAAAACCCTCTTTGTAAAAATATCTATGAAATTTAATTTTTAATCATTTTGTTTTAAGCATAACTTGCTTATGATATTCAAAACTTATAAACCCTAATTTTAGAAGATCTATTCAAACTGATTTTATTTCGAGCATGATTCGTCTGTCATTACAAACTATACCTTTCGGGAAAGTTATTCTACCGTAATTTTAATTAAGAGAACCACATATTTAGAATCTTTAAATGTTCCTGAAAATTATTTAAGTGTTACAGGGTAATGGATCTAATTTGGTTTTGCTAAATGGTCCCCACTCGGTTGCCAGACATTGTTGGTTAAAGAAACCCTAACCCTAGAGGTTACTTTACCTTCTCTTGGTCAACACAAGAACAGTTCTGGTAGATGGAGACATGGAAGTGGACTTTTGGGAAAAAAGAAAAAATATATATAAGCTAGAGATTACCAGACAATGACTTCATAGCAATCGGCCATAGGAAACTAGAGGCTGTCCCCAGACAAGGGGGACTGATATGAACAAGGATTCATCAACACAAAACACAGTTCATGACAGATCAACAAGTTCTTGATGAAAACGTCAAGAACATTTTATTTTGAACAGTGATGGGAATTAACCTTAATCGTATGTTGTTCCTCTTTGTTATGTTCAAGGAGATGAAATTTTACCAGTTCTTTTTATCTGCAGAAAAAGAATGATGAGCGTATACTGATTCGATTCTGATCAAACACCTGGAAAGAATTCCAACCCTTGTTCCAAAACCCGAAGCTAGATTGATCAAACAATACACTGGAATAGATTGGTAAACAAATCTCAACATACGAATCCTACAATTACAGATCATTCTCTCTGAAAGTTGTTACTATGGAGCTGATCTTGACCTGTTGCTATGCCTCTTCTCAATAGCATCATACTGGTTATTTCTTCGCTGATACGAAGAAGATGGTTCCTCCTTTTGATCTTCAGGAGTGCTATTGCTAGCCTTATCACCTTCCAATTCTCGATATCTTTGAAGATACCTTACCAAAGGTCCAACGTAGTCATCGAAACCAAGAGCTCCCATAGCCCAGCAAACATCATCTCCATTCACTGTCTTTCTTCTTTCCTTCTTGCACTTCTCTGATGCTTCACTGGTCACAAAGCTAATGAACTCCGACACACATTCTTGCATCGTTTCCTTGGCTTCCTTGGAGATTTTCGCGTTCGCTGGCAGCATCTTCTTCATTATCCGGCCGACGTTCGCTATCGGTAGCCACCGGTCCTGCTCCTTGATGCTTCCATCTTCACTTGAAGCACTAGCTCCTGGATGATCCACCATCTTCAGATGCAATGTAAAGGTAGCGATCTACTATGCTTCTTTATCTCTCAAACCTAGACTAGTTGTTTATACATAAATTCCAACCATTTATTATACAATAATACAGTCTTTTATCTTTAAACCAGTCAAAGTTGTCTATTGCAGGCCTAAACACTTAAAATCCTTTCTCCCTGTGCTTAAATTCAAAGAATTTAGAATTTTATTAATAATAAAGAAACCCAAAAAAAAATAATGTTTTTGAGTTGGCACTTACATGCTAGTGACCATGACTTGTGTTTTACCAAGTTCAACCTGTCATGTGAATAAGCAAACCAATATAATTTTGTTTGTTGTATGAGTAATTAATAATTAATTAATAGATAATCGTGATTAAAAAATAGATTTACCAACAATTTTATATTCCGACTATTCTTACTAACAAACTTTGAATTGTTATTTAATTTTATCCTTTTTTAATATCATCGAATCTATTCAACTGGCATTATAAAACATCTCAAATATAAATTAATTAAATTTAAAGATACGAATAATTTAAACTCATGTAAATTCAGTATTTAAACTCGAAAAAGAAAATATATTAACATAAATTTTTAGGGTTTAAACAATGGTTTTGTGTTGGATTGTGACAAGAAGCAGTCCTTAACTGTCAATGAGCTCAAATGTTGTTGAACATCCACCAGTTTTCTTTATAATTGACTGAGTCTGAGTTTCACTTTGACATATCCAACATTATTCCAATTTTGCATGGTGGATTTGGGTTGTCTGTTCAAATTAAAGAGCTGTATCTAATATAATTACATATCATATATGTATATTAAGAAGGTATTATTTGGATCGGAGTTGTACCAAGTCAAGTGGAGGCCTTATAAGTACATGATCAACATTAAGCTGTAATTAGCTTGCATTCTATTGGTATAATATCAAGTGAATTTCTTTTTATTTCTCCACGAGTTTTCTACAATATTTTGAAGATTAAGTAATTTTAGAATGTCCAGAAACAGCCTTTTTACTATGTAAAGATAAGACTGCGTATTATCAGACCTACTCAGACCCTGCTTTATTGTGGATCTTCAGAGTGAGTATGATGATGATGATGATGAAACAATACTAAGGGCAATTAATTATTTTTAAACTTATTTTATTAACTGAACTTTGAATATTAATTTTTTTCTACATTACTGCATGTATGCTATAATTTAATCTATAATTCCTGAGCGAAATTCAACATTATGCAATTAGTGGGATTACAAATTGAAAAAAGAAGAGTTACTAAAATCTTCTCTAGTTAACATTTTTTAAGCCAGTAAAAAAAAAAAGGGAATTACATAAAAGAGATTAAAATTAAAAAATGAATTTCACTCTTTAAAAGATCTTGGACACGCACATCAAACTTCTTAACTGAACAAAATTAAAAATCATTTGATCGAATCCATGCATCAAATCAACATGTGGATGCGATGGAGCATCAATTACGTGGCGACTCTTTCTGAGTCCACAACCATTTATGTCTGAAAATGTGTCTGTAATCAGAAACCCCTGGTATTGCCCTAAAAGATCATATGAATTAAAAACAAAATCTGTCACCTCACTTTTTCTCCTATGCTACGTGATTTCATAGGGTCAGATGATTCCTCAACTCTTCCCTTCCAATCACTCGTAAACCCAAACATTATGTAATGGGCGAAAAGACTCATCATCTCTTTTTACATTTCCTTCTCATCTTCAACCTGAAGACAAGAATCTCAAATCCTTTACATTCAACAGAACCCCTAAAAAAGATCCTTCTCCTGACATTTCAAGACTAAAGGCTGCTTTGAAAGGGTTTAGGCACTTGACACGTGGATAATTTTCTTTTCGAGCTGCTATCGTGGACTTATAAACAATGTCTTTGGTATAAAGCTTAAGTTCGATTATATCTTTGATCATATTGTATGGAACAAACTTTAGGATTAGATAAACATTTATATGTTCTTACTTCTTAGCAAATCCAAGTTTCTTATGATATTTTAATTTGAGCATATGGTGGGCACCTAGATATGATGATAAGATTCACAATTTTTCATCTTATATTATTGAGGTTGTGCATTTTGTAACATGCAAGGAATGGCCTAATTATATGCATGTACATCGATCGGGGACAACAAAACGGTGATCCTTGCTTTCTTAGGAGTGGTCTAAATCGCTTATCGGAACTTTTTTAAGTGTTTCTATGTACCGGAGGTGTTGAATTCAATTTTTCAAGAGGACTCTTCAAGGATTTCCAAATAGTAGAGGTTGCTTTTGATTTATGCGAAAAATATATAATTTTGAATCATTAAATTAAATAATTTATATAGTATATAATTAACAATTACAAAATACGCTATCATTTTATTTAATATACAATCAGAAATATAATAATTGCTTGTTCTTTCATTATAAAAAATGGTATTAATTTTTGGCAATTTATTTTTGTCTCTTTTAAATAAATTCTCTTATGTTACCTAAGATTCATTTAATGTTAAAACTTGAAACATAGATCTCTCATTAGAGAGGAAATTGTACACAAATCATGAGATGTTAATTTGCTAGAACAAGTGGGATAACCTAATTAAAAAAATCCTTTCATTTTCATTTTTAGAAATTTCAAGGCTTGTATTAACCTCTTTGTAAAAATTATAAAAATAAAGTTGCGTACATTAATAACCTTCCTCAATCCTCACAAAACAGGGAGCCTTGTACACGGAGTACGTTGACTAAATATAGTTAATATGTATCTTTAAGGGTCAAATAAGTCTTTAATATTTAGTTAATATAGAATATAAATTTTCTTAGTTAATCCTTAATATTATGAAGAAGTATAAAATAATAAAATTATTAGGACTCAAATCATTTGATAATATTATGTTTAATTGAAGTCACAACATTAAGGATCCAATGGAATTAATTTTAGAGTGATCATTACACTTTAGTTAGGTGTCAAAAGGCTAAACAGACGGTTTTAGGCGGCGCTTTTTGGGATTCTATATCGTAAAATCATATTCTCCACTTAATCTCGTAATTAACATTATAATCTTTTTCTTTTAAAGGACTTGACCTTAAGTATACATAAGGTTTCATATATAGGAATATGAACAAGCGTTGCGCATGGTAAGTATGTGGCTCCCTCGTACAGCTAATTTAGCTAGGAGACCGCAGATTGGCGAATTAGTTGCAGCTAGCTGGAAACCAATTGGTTGCTTGAGATGCTTGGCTGCTTATAATAATACAGGCACCTTTCGACTAAAAGAGAACTTCAGAATGTCGGATGGCGTGTGCCTCCACTGGTGACGCTTTTTCCATTCAAGTTTTGCATGAGTTAATGTAACATTCAGAGGGTATTTATAATAGCAAATTCTCTTCTTATAAGAAAACGTTAATGTCATATTCTTTATAAATATTAATGAAACATTAACATTTTACAACATTTTTTTTTATGTTCAAACTCATAGTTTTTCACCTTTGACACTATAAAGTCTAAAATGATCAATAGAAAGTTTTATATTACTCCTTATATAAATATCCTTTTACCCCTTTCGGTGGTTCCTATTTGATATGTCTTTTGTTATTCCTATTCCTTATTAGAATTATTAAAATTCAAAATTTTAATTGAGAACTAATCAATTTTCATATGACTTTTTGTAAGTGTCACATTGCTTACATTTTTATGAGGCCACATGAGGATCAACATGAAACAAACATGTCTCAGTTGATTACTTTTATCATATAATTTGTTATATTGTCTTTTGGACTTCTTTTACAAATAATGAAAGCTTCTATTGTTTGTGTCAAATTTTGTCTACCGATGGTTTCAACTATGTCGCTTGTTTACTAGCTTGTGTAATTATTACATATTTCGTTTTTATTGTTAACTCAGTAATAACTAATTATCTCGTTAAGACTTAACATACAACCTTGTCAGTAAGCATTAACATATAACCTATGATGGATTTGCTTTTATCAAGATCACGACTTCATAATCAAAATCAACATCTCTTTTCACATAAAAGTATGATCTTCCATTATAATGCAATATCAAAGGTCCCTTTAATATGTCTTAAATTCTCCTTTACAACCTTTATCAATACTTTTTACTAAGATTTGCCATGTAACAACTAACCGTTCCCAGTGTATATATGATATCTAATTTTGTATAAATTATGGTAAATATTGAACTACCTATTATAAATACATATGGTACTCGAGATATCTCTATCACCTAATCTTCTTCGCCAAGGCTTGTCCTAGAGGATAACTTAAAATTAATAGGAAGGGTAGAAATTGGCTTATAATTTTGCATTTTTAAGTTTGTAAAACTTTCTTTAAATAGTTTTATATAAAATCCAAATATTCAGTTATTTCTATCTTAGTGAATTTGAATTTCTAGATTCTCGTTTATTGGTTCCTAGTCCATTTCAAATTCCTTAGTCAATTGTACCTTCAATTTCTTAATACGGTATTTGTTAGGGATAACAACTAATATGTAGTCTATTTAAAACATCATGATAATGAAATTATTATTATTAAACCTCTTAAAATATGCACAAATTTATGCATAAAGTATGTTGTTCCTAAGACTTATGGTGAATTAATCAAATCTTTTGTGCCAATATCTCGACTCTCACTTAAGATTGTGTGGAGATTTGTTTTGCACCTTTGACACTACAAAGCATAAAATGAAAAATTGAAAATTTTATATTACTCCTTATATAAATATCCATTTAACCCTTCCTCTAGTTCTTATTTGATATGTCTTTTGCTATTCTTATTCCTTATTAGAATGATTAAGTAGATAGAATAAAATAATAACTTATTTAAAATTAGAAATAGGATATACAAAAATATTATCATAAATAGAAAGAGTTATAATACATAAACTTACTAATTAATTATAACTTACAAATACTAATTATTAATTTAAAATTTATAAGATTATATTTTCATAAATACTACTTTTGAATGCTTGAATTTGTTTCTCTCTTGAAACTTGAAACAAGAAGATGGATTTATATTTATAAATGAATCAAACTAACTATAGTCATATGTTATGATTTATTCTAGTTATCATATACTCTAATATTTATTATTGCATCGTACATTATTTATCGCCAGTTAAATATTTTGATAATAATAACTAACTTTTTCTAATAATTGTGAATGATATATAAATATTTTATTAAATAATATATAGAATTTTCTAACAACCTCTTATTCAAAGATTTAATTAAGAACTAATCAATTTTCATATGACCTTTTGTTAGTGTCACATTATTTACCTTTTTATTAGACCACATGAGAATCAACATGAAACAAATTTGTCTTAATTGATTACTTTTATCATATAATTTGCTATATTGTCTTCACTATGGATTTTTTTTGTTGCAAATCCACAATTTCTTTCCCCTATTTCTCATGAACAAATTGAAACAAAACTTATATATGCTTAATTTTTGAATGAAATGTTAGATTTCTTGATAAATTCAAGAGACCTCAACTATCACAAAATAATGAAAACTTCTACTGATTGTGTCAGCTTTCTCATATCACCAGTTTCAAGTATATGACTTATTTACTAGCTTGTGTAGTCACTAAATATTTTGTTTTTATTGTTAACATAGTGACAACTATTTACATCTTTAAAATTCAACTTACAACCTTGTCAAACCTTGTCAGACCTTGTCAGTTAGCGTTGACACATATCTTATAATAGATTTGTTTTTATCAAGATCACTTGTATAATGAAAGTCAAAATCTCCTTCACATAAAAGTATGATCCTTCATTATAGTGCAACATTAAAGGTCCCTTTAATATATCTTAAATTCTCCTTTACAACATTTCAATATTTTGTGATGTAACGGCTAGCTGCTCTCACTGAATATGTGATGTTTAGTTTTATACAAATTATGGTAAATATTGAACTCCTTACAACAAATACATATGATACTTGAAATATCTTCATCATCTCATCTTCTTCTCCAAGGCTCGTACTGGAGGATAACTTAAAATTAAAAAGAAAACGGTAGAAACTAGCTTATGATTTTACATTTTGAAGCATTGTAAAACTTTCTTTAAATATTTTTCTATAAAATCCAAATATTTCAATTATTTATATCTTAGTGAATTTTCATTTCTAGATTTGTGTTTGCTAGTTCTAAGTTCATTTCAAATTCCTTAGTCAATTGTACCTTCGGTTTCTTAATATGATATTTGTTAGGGACAACAACTAACATGTAGTCTATATACAACAATATGATAAGGAAATTATTATGATTAAACCTTTTAAAGTATACATAAGATTATGCATTAAGTTTGTTGTACCTAAGACTTATGGTGAATTAATCAAATCTCTTGTGCCAATCTAGCTCTTATTTAATATAGTATGCATATTTGTTCAACCTATAAACTAAATTCTCTTTCTCTTTTATTCAAAACATTTTGGTTAGGTGTATAATTTTTCTTTAATAATTCCATAAAAAATAGACTTCACATTTAACTATTCCAGATGCAAGTCAAACATAACACAGATTGTCAAGATTACTTTGACTGTAATAAGTTAAACTATAGGAAAAAATATTTTACTAAAGTCAATTCCTTTTCTTAAGCATATCTTTCGTCATCAATCTTGCATGATATTACTCCACTTATATATAACAATTTTGTTTGATGTCAAAAAACTCATTTATTACCAATTGGGTTTCTTTCCTATAAAAATTTTCAAGTTTTATTTTTATGAAAAACTTAAACTTTTTACTAGGTTGTTGTCATCCATTAAGAGACATTTAGATTATTAAGTACCTATTGAAATGTTACTGACTATCTATCTTATATTAAAAGACAATATGTTATCATGCATTCTATTATATAATTTGAGTCTCAATATGGTGGTCTTTTTTGCAATCTAACTAACAAACTTTTAGATCTTTAAATTTAGTTATTATTGAACATTTTGCTCAAGTGATGCTTAAAAAATCCTTTTATTGAAATTCCCATCTTATCTATATTATAGTCTTTAAACTTTTTGTCAAGTGTTGTTATCTTTATTTTTCCTTTATAATTTATCTTCTATAAAGGTGATATTCCTATTGACAATAATCTTATGAAAAATGGGAACCATGAGTGATACTTCTTTACTCCATCAATATATCTTAAGATTGTGATTTTCTTTAACATTATACATTGTGTACATATGGCTTCAAAAAATATGGACATTAAAATATTATATTGAGATCCTGATCTACATCTTCATCAGTTTTTCAACTCAATTGTAATTGATATAACTTAATTCACTATATAACAAGTCATATTGACTGCTTATACCTAGAAAGGATTATTTAGGCCTACAACTTTTAAAATTACTTTTGTTTCCATTTCTTTTTGCTAAGGAGTGTATACATTAGCGAATGATCTTTTGATGTCTTCTTACAAAAATCCATTAATTCATCGCTAGTGTATCCTCGTCCATTATCCTTCCTTAAACACTTTATCTTTTTGCAATAATTAAATTCAAAAAGAAAACTTTGAAAACTAAGAGCACATATGCTTTCTCTTAATAGAACACACTGAATACCTTTTAGATAATTATCAATAAAAGAGAAAAGTATCTTTCTCCTCCTAAGGATACAATTGATGCTTGCCACACATTAGAGTAAACTAATTTAAGATCAACCTTGCTTCTTAAATTTGATGTGATGAATTTTATATGAAGCTACTTACTAGCATATGATTATAAAATAGTTGTGACACCTCTATATTCCACAATATAACTTTTGTTCAATAAGGATTTTCATTCTTTATTTAGATATATGTCCAAGTTTTTTTTAATGTTATAATACTAAAGATTTTTAATTTTGACTACTTGAAGCAATTGATGCTTCTACTTCTAATAATATCTCTCCTTTTAACTTATATAAGTTTGCATATATTTTCTTTCCCTTCGTAAGTATAGGTGTGCTTCAAATTACTATCAAAATCTTGTTGATAATTTTTATTTTGCACCTAAGATTATCTAGTTGTTAGAGACAACAAATTCTTCTTCGAGCCCTCCATATATTATAATTCTTAATAAGTATGAATTTTACCGTCAAACATCTTTAATTTAATAATTTTAATACTAACAAACTTTAAAGGATAATTGCCACAATTGCATATAGATCTTCCTGAGATAGGTTCATAATAATGGAACTATTCTCTTTTATAGGTAATATGACAAGTAGCTTATTCGAAGAGTTATACATCAAGTAGTGACTTTCTTATTTCAATCGTTGTTATTGCTTTACAACGCAACGCATTGCCATTAGGTTTGAAAATTTAAGCCTGGTCCAACTTGTAAGTTTAAAATACCCGTGACCAAAATGATCTTGTCTTGGAAAGTAAAACAAAAATAATATAGTTTTGGGACAATTTAAGCAGGTTCAAGTCAAGCTCGGGCTACCTATTATTTGGGCCTTAATTGCTTAACCTAGCCTAACCGTTGTGAAGCCTAATTGCCATCATCTAAAGCGTTTAGAAAATTTTTCTAAGGAATAGAAATTTTTCATTTAAATTTTTGTACTTATTTTTCAAATGACATTTCTTGCCTCATTTATGATATATATTTATTTTTTGTACTTATTGATTTTGACCTACCATGATTTTGCTCCCACTTAGACCATGTTTTGTCATTCTCTCTCTTGTCGTTGTTAAAGCTTCAACTTATTATGAACTATAATACTTGTCTTTCTTATTCTTGTATTGACCTTTTTGATATGTAACATCATCAAATACTTAGTAGACTGTAAGAATATTATTAGTTAAGTTAATAATGAGTTAATTCTAATTAGGTAGACTATAAATTTGAAGTCCAGCATGTTCATTTAACCATGTTCCTTTGCCCAAAGATATGAACCAAGAGAATATAATAATCAAATTATTAATTTACTTAGTCACAAATTGGATTATGAAATTTTAAAATTATAAAGTTTCCTCTCAAAGAAAATTTTATTAGGAAATGACTTGAGCTTGTATTGCTTTTTGAGATGATAAAATTTCATCAACTAAAGTTATATATATGTAAAATTTTGTAACAATATTCATGTCTTTTTCATTCTACTTGGCATCATCTGTGAAGATCATTGGCCTTCCATC
>JAJMLV010000228.1:11375473-11386699 GCA_027123465.1 Erythroxylum coca | reverse complement strand
ATAAAAAAAGAAACAATAATTAGTATTGGGATAGTGATCAGTGGAGTCTCCAGGCTAGTCAACATCAGAATATGCTTTTAACTCTGGTAAGAATGGACTATAGAAGTGAATACTATGAAATAAAATACCTTTGATATATCGAAGAATGTGAAGAACAATAAAAAAATTAAATGGTATAAGGTGCATTCATGAACTAGATAATAATGTAGACAACATAAGCAAATATAAAGGCAAGTGAAAGTGATATAGATAAGTTTGCCAACTAGTTGATGATAAAGAGCACTATCCTAAGAATAGTTCCATCATTAGTTGAAAGATGAGCAGTGATTTCTAGTATAATGATAATCGTCTTAATGTTAGTCATACTAATATGAAAAATAAAATCAATAATATATTTGGATTATGATAGATAATAACCAAAAATCGTGAATGTTTTCACCTGCAACCAAATATAAAAAGAAACCAGCTTCCTGCAACACAAATTAATGTAGTAGTGGAAAGTAGGGATCGTTCCTATGAGGAATTCAGACGTTAGTAGTTATGCAATAAAAAGGGGGTTTTTAATTATGAATTAAACATAATTTAATTGGAATACGAAATTGAAAATAACTAATAGCAAAACAATAAGAATTTAACAATCAATGGGAATAAATCTTGGTCTTCGGTCTCCTTCATTATTAAACTTGTGTTGATCATCGACACTAAAAATAATCAATTTGTTGGTTAAGCATTCGTCGTGGTAAATTTCTTTACCTATTTCCTCTTATGCTTAGTTAACTGAAACATGTATTTGAATTAACACTTATTAATCAATAACCTAGACATGATCTTAGATTTAATTAATTAATAGCTTTACGAATCAAAAAAATCGATGAACTAGACAACATACATACAATGCATATTTAGCCTAGACAATTATTTTTTCTAGAATCATGTCCCTAACGTAGTAGACAAAAATCCTAGTCACTACTTTTGATTAGAATAATTGAACATCAACTTGTTTAATCTAGCAATTGATTGAATAAAATCACAAACTAGTTGCGCACCTAGCTATAAAATCAAACAATCAAATAATAACCCAGAACAATAATTAATACTTGACTAATAAATTGATTCAAATAAAGAACAAAAGTTTCATAACATTCAAAGTTCAATAACTAGGATTTCGCAAACTAAGAAATAAGAGTTTAGTTACCCAACATCATAATTTTTCCTAACTATTTGTGACTGTCACGACGTTATTATTGCTTGATTTTTCTCTTTTTCTATTGGGTGTTGTTCTTCTCTATGGATATGTTCTTCTCCTTTTTTTGTTTTTTGAGCCGCCACTCCTCTTGTTTCTACCGCAAGCCCTCTATTCTCCTCTTCTCACACTAATGTAGTTTTGATGGGACAAATAAACATTAGGTGGCCACCTTACTATTCACTCTCACTTGAAAACCTCCTACCAAATGTCTACGTTTTGGGCAGATTGGTGCTGTGCATTTTGGCTTCCTACACTACACCTTCGACGTTGTTGTTCTAATTTTATGAATTAATTCTTGGTCCACTAGTACTGTTCATGCCCTTTAAACCCACATTTCTTTGTTTCTGCGTTTCACTCTTGTGCTACGTCGTTTGCTTTATGCTTCCAACCTGCTGCGTTTCATACCTTCTAGTTGTTGTGTTTTGGTCTCCATTGTGATGCATTTTCTTCTTACTTCCTTGCCGTTTAGCTCCTCTTGCTTTCAACATTTGCATGCTACCCTATTTTTTTGCTTGCATGTTAGCCCAATGATTGTGTTTAATTCATTCCAGCTGAAGCATTTTTCCACCCACTACAGCCTTCAAATGCAAGGCTAAGGCCCAAAACAAAATCTCTAAAAAATTATGCTGCTGACTATCACCTAGGTATCACTGCATGATGCCATGTCTAGTTATGTTCAATGCCTGCTTAATCTCATTTTGTCCCAAAATCTTCACAGTTCTTTTTATTTGATTCCAACATACATCTTGACAAAAAACAAGATTAATTTGCATTAAGTATAACTCAAATCTCAAAAATAAAGAAAATTAACACACAAAAAGATAGAAAATAAAGACACTAACAAGAAGATTCAGAGAAAACTTCAAGATCCAAAAGGTAACTTATATTACCTAAATCCTTTATGTCAAACTATTGATGGAGAAAAGATTTGAGAGTGCAATTACCTTAAATATCATTGTCAATAATTGTCATACATCAATATAGAGAGGAAGAGGAAAAGTGTACCCTTGATCTGTTTGTTGAAGGAATAAGACATGATCATAAAAGTTTTAAAAACCAAAGTGGCCATTGATAAAGTTGAATTTGGTAAATCATGTGCAAGTAGCCTGCAAGGCTTTACAAAGACAAAAAAAAAATCTTTATTGGTAGATGACTATAACCAAGTGGCGTAGCATACATACTTCTTTTGTAAGATTGCCATTAAGGAAGGCATTGTTGACATCCATATGAAATAATTGGCAATGCTTAACAATAGCAACCATAATAACATTGCAAACTTGAGGTTGAACTATAAGAAATACTATATGATGAACATGTCATAGAAATTAAGGGAATAAAGATACAATTGAATCATAAAGAAATAAACAAGAAGGTTAGATAAATTTTGAAGGAGTTAACAATAGATTATATTTCTAGAACGTTATATGATTAGAAATTACAAACGTATACTCTTTACGTTCTATGTCATATCTTAGAATGTAACTTAATCATGCTTATAGATCTAATTTGGTGTATTCATGTGATTAATTATAGAAGAACAAATCAAGCACTACTAAATATTTTAAACATTTGGTAGTTAAGAGCATGATTATATAAGCACTCACAAGGAAAAATATTATCTATAGCAGAAGTAAGAATACAATTTGTAATATAGATAATATAAGAGTAGCTTCTCTTTAAAATTTTTAAAAGAAAGAGATGAGAAGAGATCATATAGTGTTTATAATGTGTCTATGCTTTCACTTCATCTGACCATTATGTTAAGAGGTACTTGAGCAAGATCTTTGAATGATGGTTCCTAGTTGATCAAAAAGCGTGTAAAGGATTTATCTTTATTTTTTTATTTTATTATGAGTGTATAATATTTTGATTTACTGAAAAAATTGAGTTTGAATTATATTATCAAAGCAAGAATAATTAGAAACTAGTGCTGATCCATAACATAAAAGATAAATTCATTTATATTTAAAAATTTTCAACAAAGAGGCATGATATCATAAATCACCCGTAGTACTATTGTAAGCAAATCTCTTAATATCATAATACATCAAGTCAAAAGTTGTTAAAGAAATATAATCACTATTAAGAAAAGGTGATTATGACTTTTAAAATTTGACATAAAACACAATCAAAGGTTTCGTATCTGAATTAACTCAAAAAACCACTAGAAATTAAATATTATAGTCTAATATTGGAGAGATGCAATGTTGAAAGTTTCATAGAAGGGTGTAATTTCAACGACAATAAATTTAGAAGAAAAGCAAAGAGAAGTAAGTTCAAGTAGTTGACCAACCTTAAACCTTATCCCAAACATCTCACTTATCTGTGGATCCTACAAGTATAATCATGACTTGAAAAAAGTATGTCAATACTAAGTTCACACAATTGACTATTAATGATGTGATTCAAAGAAATATTAGGAGCAATACAAGTCTTACTTAAAGATAAGTAAAGTGTTTTTATAGTGTCTTATAGTTTGAATGATAATAATAGAATTATCAACATAAGCAACATATGAAACAAAACGAGTGAATGAATAATTAAATATAGAAGAGTTAAAGATCATATGGTTACTGTTGGAACCCCACCCCGGTGAGACACAGGTCCGACGTCCTACGTGACAACTGGACACGCAACCCACGAGGGCAGGATCCCTCACCACGATGGAAAACTTGTTTCTTCATTAAAACTGAAAAATCATTATCCTTGAGCTTATAACCTTGCCGGGGTCCTAAGCTGTATCTTCACATTCGTGGCGGCAGGACCTCTGAATAAGAACCAGGCCATGAAGTAAGCCATGCGGAGTTGCCAAAACTCCAATCCAACCGTCTGAGGATGGAACCCGATCCCTCTTGACCATTATGCCAAGTATATCGTAGACCCCGGAAAGGAAGCCGGAGCAGCTCCGAGTCATGTAAACACTCACCAAACTCATCCATATGGCGATACCACCCAATGTCTCCGCCGGCTCTGTCAGAATGGCTCAAGATGGCATTAAAGTCACCCAATACTAGCCAAGGCATAGAATGAAACCGGCCAGCCTGACCCCGAAGGAAATCCCAAAGCTCTCGTCTAGTGCCCGGGTCTGTGGAGCCATAGACCAAGGTAAGACCAAAAACAGAGCCCGCTCGTCTATGAGTCACCTCACAACTAATGCCCTGTAGGGTAGACACCGAACGTCGTAACTCAAATACACTGGGGTCCCAACATAGCAGAATGCGACATGCTACCTGATCCGTCACATTACTCAAGTAATCCCATCCCTGACAAGTAGCCGAAACTACACCCGCTAAGGATGAAGAAACAATCTTGGTCTCCAAGAGGCCAACCAATCCAAGGTCGTGATGTCGAATCCAATCTCTAACTGCTCTCTGAGTCGGAGGACCATTAAGGCCCCTAATATTCCAACTTCCTATCATAGGAAATGGAATATAAATAAAACGGGCTAAAATCAAGGAGAGGGGGAAGCCCCCTCACTCATACCATCGCCAGTCAACCCCTGAATAGAGGGCGAGGCACCGAGCGGTAAATCTCCAAAGCGGCAAGGGAAACGAAGTCCCTGGCCACTACTAGGTATAGAGGCCTCAGAACTGAGGACACAATGCTGCCTGCTAGGGGTGGACGGCAACTCCGTAGGGACCAGTGGGCTAGGCGTCCGCCGCGGGCTAACCGATGTAGACTCAGGTCGACCTGGAGGTCGAGTAGTCCGAACTGGACTCGCGGTGTCCGAAGCAGCTGAGGCTCCCGAACCATGGGTCGGTGTCACAACCCTAATCACTGAGGAAGCTAGGGGCGAAGATGGAAGCTGAACGGGGTCCGGAACAGGAGGCGCAACCAAAAGAGGCTCAGTCACGGGCTGGAGAGCTATAGGGGCCGATATCTCCTCCCGAGGCACTGGAGGAGCAGCAACAGGAATCTCAGGGGCAGGGGGAGGGACCAAAGATGCATCAGCAGCAGGAGGGGCGCATGAATGCCCAAATACATGACAGGTGGAACAGCGCTTAGGCGTCCACTCATACTCCAACCGAATGCGGATCGGCTCAGGACTCAACTTGCAACGAAAAGTAAACTCATGGACCGGCTCTGAATCAGCGGAAATCTCCACACAGAGCCTAGCAAAGGCAAGACGGGTACGGGCAGAAGTGTGTCTATCACTGATGAGAGGTTGCCCGATCCGGTGGCCAAGGAGGTGAAGGCTACGCTCATTCCATAAAGGGAATGGCAGTCCATGTAAACGGACCCAAACAGGGATGCGGGTCACTCGGGATTTATCATACACAAAGTGCGGGTGCCACTGCTGAAGCACGATAGCTTTCCCGCCAAAAAGCCACGGGCCCCTCTCGAGGATAGTCTGTGAGGCTACCTCAGACTGGAAACGAAATAAGAAGAACCCCGAGCCAGTGGAGAGTACATCCTCTAGGCCGAGGGTCTTCCAAGTACGAGTGGCGAGGGTCCGCATAGCAGGGAAGGGCATATTATGCCCCGGGAAAAATCCGACCAAGCACCGAGTCCACTGGTGTAGACTCTCATCAATACAATCATCCGGGAGGTCAAACATGTCCACGGAAGGCTTCCCAGTTCTCGGGAACCGGAATCCAGTATTGGAATCCGTGATAACACTAACTTTCTCAGCCCAGGAGAAGTCAGAAGTTTTCTTACCAGAGTTCTTTCTAAGGTTGGCATGCATACTACTACCAGGAGCAAGCAACGAATTTTTCAAAAGTGCATTCTTAAAATTACCTCCTCCAAGGTCTGTTGGGCTGGGCTGGTGGGCCATTGTGGTGTGCTTCGGATCCAGGCTGCCTCCAAGAGCAAGTGGGCCTGGGGGCATGGGCTGCCCATTCAGCCCATGGGGGGCTGACAAGTCATGGGCGATTGGCTGGCCTTGCAGGCCAGCAGAAGGGCCCAATGGGAGGGCCTGCACGGGCAGCCCATGGATGGGGGACTGCACGTGCAGCCCGTGTGAGGAGGGCTGCGGAGGATGCCCCCTCTCCCCTCCTTCAACAGATCCGACCGCCAGCGATGGGAGATGGCCGGCGGTCTGCAGGAGCCCGACCTCCTCGCCGGCAGGAGCAGCAACACGGAGCGCCGGTGGAACAGACGAAAGCGCAGGGGCCGGCAGCGTCAATGGGGTCCTCGATAAAGCCGGGAACGCGTCGGGAGGCAGAACGTCCTTCCCCGTTGACAGCGCCGGCGGCAGGAGAGCGACACCGCTGGTAGCTCCGACGCCTCCTCCGTAGCCGAAAGGCTGGGTAAGGGGTAAGGGTGGTGAGTTGGGTCGTAGGGGGCGGGAGAACGATGGAGAAGAAGGGAGGGGGAGATGACCGGAGGGTGAGGTTTCGGGGTTAGATCTGCGGCCGGAGGATGGTTGTGGAAGAGAATGGTTGGTAGGGTTGGGTAGATCGGGAGATGGCGAGTCTGGTGGTGTAGGTGTTGAGTCCGACGGACGACAGTGAAGGTCGCCGGAGACGGCTACGGCGGCGGATACGGCGGCAGGCGCGGTGGCGGTCTGGTCAGGAGCAGAAAGTGACTGGCGGTGGACAGATGTGGCAGGGTGAGGAACGGTGGTCTGAGAGAAGTTTCTGGTGGATCTGGTGGCCGGAGAAAATTTAGATTTCCGGCCCATAGTTTTAGAGAGAAGTCAGAGAATTTTATCTCTCCTAAACCCCCCTAAAACCCTAAACCCTCCCTCCCTAAACCCTAAACCCTAACTGATTCCTTCAGATGCCACTTTGTCAGGAATGCGGTCCACTGCATGGTGCCACTCTTCACAAAAAGAGTAAATTTTTGATTCTTTATTGGATATGGAAAAGAGGCTGAGACGGAGCCATCCAGTAAGCGATTGGATGTAATCCCGCTGAGCTTTCACAAGATTGCAAAATGACTGATGCCATTGCTGGACTTGAAGCTCAAGTTGGAGAGTGGATTGCCGGTGAATTTCAGATGTCGGTTCTGTTGATGGGATAGTATTGAGATATTTGAGTTGCTGAACTATATGTGTTTGAACTTGGTGAGCTTCATACATGCTTCTCCACATACACATCAACCTGCAAAGAAAGAGAGTCGAGATTAAGTTTGGACGCTACTTAGATGTCTGCTGACTACTGCAAATATTGATTGACAAAAGGATTAATGCAGTTGCTTGTCCCCTCCTACATAGACGTAAAATAATTTGAGCTATATGTCAAAACAGAATAGAGTAGCAATGAAAAATTGGTGCCTGCAAGGGAATATAATTGCAAACCTATACTGTTAATTCTTGCACACACCACTTAGAACTGTTTAGTTGGCGACCCTACTCATGGAAGGATAATACAAGAGATCACAAGATTGTCTCCCTTGTGATGAAAATGAGTCAAATTCCGCAGACTTTCACTTTATTATAATAAAGGTCATTGCCTCCTAAAGGTCGTACACATCACAGTTCGGAGTCAACTGATATCTCTGAAACAAAACAAATCACTGACCTAGAACAAGCCAGTCAAAACAATTATTATCAGCTGCGCAGGGCAACAATATCCTAAGTTAACTAATTCCCCTGATAATTTCCAGTACAAATAGTCAACATAGCGAATAACTGTGTCTTTGAATATAACGGCTCAATGCATCAAAGAGGGACGTATTCTTCTGTACCCAAATAACCTGTGCCCTCTGTTCCCCTTACATCCAAGCCATTCATTGTTTTTGTCAACAATGAAGGACTTGGATGACCATGCCCGTTGCCACAAGTGAAGTGAAAGGACAGTAATGTAAATTTAGTGGGCCAATGTTAGCTTCCCATTCCATGGGGCTAAAAAGTTTGGAGTAAGAAAAGGGTAACAGAGATAGTTAGCTTCCCATTCCATGGGGCTAATAAGTTGGAGTACCAAAAGGGTAGCAGAGATAAGAGTGCCATAATGCAACAGAGACTGACTTGTGAATCAGAATTGGAAAATTACGTTACGAAGTCACGTGAAAACTTGTGGACAACTAGTTTGACCAGACATTCAATGCTTTAAAGTAAATTAAAACATGACATTGACAGGGATATAGAACACCAACCCTTTTACAAGTTCAAGGAGTTGAGGATAGAGCTCCGTCTCTCTCAATTTGATGATTTCGGCGGAGGTGGAATCAATGGCCTGTGCAGCAACCATCAGTTGAGACTCCAACTTTTCAACCTCTTTCTTAGTCTTCTCAGTCTTCACATAGTCAGCCCTCTTTACCTCTAGCTTCCTCAGTAAAGCCTCCTTCTTCTCATGCTCTATCTTTATACTCTCAGCACTCTAAACCATCCACAGAAGCACTTAATGAAACGAAAAGAAATGCTAAACAAATTATAAAGAGAAATTTATGAAAGACGTACGCCTCAATGACCACCTATTGATTAAGTGTGACACCATCAAACCAAATGGTAGAACATGGGAAAAGATTATCAAAATGAGAATTCTACAATGAGATCTGCAGATCTATACCTTGGCCTCCTGGAATAGTTTTTTCTCCCAAGCATATAGCCTCTCCACTGTTGAGCAATGGCTGCTATTCGCAATGTTTCCTCCTCCTACATTACTTATAATAATTCCTTCTCCCATTTTTCCGAAGCCATTAAGCTTCGGACTCGACGAACCCCATGCCCACAATGACGGACTAGTCAAATTGCAACCATAATTGTAAACTTTCCCTGCAAGAACAAATAACACTCAATCCAAATAAGAAATGTGAACAATCTAAGAAGTTTATGCTAAATTCCACTTATTACAACTCCAAGAACACTATACCTCCTTTACTTTGAGTAGAAAAGTTTGAGCTTGAAATCTCTAAAAGCAATGAAAGTTGACCACCGGCATCAGCAGCCTTGAGAAAATATTCATCAACCTCCTTAACGATCTCCACCAAATCTTTACTATTCCTCGAAACCACCATTGCAAGTTCACTTCCACTTCCACTCCCACTACCAGTTTCCTTCGAGAATCCGCTTACCATGGACAGTGGCGCCGTAATGCTCGCCGTCCCCGTGGCGGTCACAGCCACTTCAGACGCTGTGGTGGCCGTCAAACCCTCCCACTCCTCCTCCGTCATTGGTCGCGAAGTCGACGGCGGCATGAAGGGATCCCAGAAGTCCCAGCTCGACCCCTGCGGCGGAGGAGGAGGTGGCGGCGGAAGTGGAGACGCAGTTATGGATGATGTCCAAGTGTCTGAGCTTGGACTCATTGAGGGTGGCGGTGGTGGGGTTGGTGGCAATTGTTGACGAGACGGCCCATTAGGTGGCACACGGTGGTTGTGTTGGTGGTGGTGGTGCAGAGTAGCTTCCGTGTTGGAGAACTGAAGGAGAGCTGAGCCAGTGCTACGCAGTGAGCGAATGTACATTGCATGCGAAGCAGAGACGCTTTGTCTCGCTTTAACAAGCTGTTTCACGTACCTCTTTCGAGCCTTACATCTCGAGACCATTTCTTCTCTCTCCATTCTCGAGTAACAGCAACCCATTTTCTTCTTCTTTTGGTTCTTATCTTCTTAGCTCTTGCTCTTCAAGAACAGATCAAATGGGGTTTCTCTTGGTTTCGGACCAAAAGAGTAAAGTGTAGTGCTTTTTCCAAAGTGAAAGACTTGGACTATGTTTTGTCTTTAGTGTCGAAGATTTCTGTTGGCAGAGAGATCTAACTTATATTGAAAGCACTGTCGCTGCTTTAGCCTGAAAAATCTTTTAACAAATGGCGTATCTTTCATGCGCATTCCGCCATTGATGAGCGTAAAGTTACTTCCTTTTTCATCAAACCGTTATAGTACCTCCACGATTTGCACCATTGCACCTTCTTTCGATCAAAATGTATCCGGGCTGTTAAGATTACACCGTTCTTCTTCTTCTTCTTCTTCTGTGAAACTTCTCTCTCTCCTCTGTAGTAATACAGGCTTTGGATATACTTGGGTGGTGTTGATGCAGAGACAGTGACTTCAGGGCGACCAGAGCCAATGAGTATTGGGTAGAGAGCCAAACAATTGTTTATTTTGAAATTCCAGTGACTAAAATGACCTCACCACATTCACTACCCTCCAACGAGCAGGACGCAGGTCAAGTGTTAAAACTTGCATGCTTGTGATCACTGGCCAGTTCTGGAAAGAGCAAAAGGGTGTTTTGGTAACTTCGGGATTCCAAAGGTTCCGTATTTGCTTTAATTCGTTATAAGCCTGTCCATCATTTAATTTCCCTGGTCATTTTAAACGATTTCAAGCAAATACGGAACCTTATATATTGATGTAGAAACTTATGTATGTGCACTTTATCCTCTGATAGGCAATAAACTCCAGGTCGGCGACCTCGCAAGGCCCAGTACATAGGACGGCATCCTCTAGTCTTTTGGTGGGTGCAACTCAACACAGACGGGATGAACAAAACCGACCTCCTCTTGGCTTTTGCTGGTGGACTCATCCGCGATTATATTGGTGCCTCGCTTGGAGGCTTTGCTCACAATCTCGATTGGTGCTCTTCTTTCACTGTTGAACTTCTGGGGGGTCTTTTCCGGATTGCATCTGGCCTGGGACCTGGGTTACCGCAGAGTGGTCTTGGAAACTGTCTCCCAAGTGGCGCTGCACGCGTTCTTGGACTCCACTTCCCGCACCCGATCGTCCGATCCCCTCTTCTTTGGCATCAACGAACTGCTTAATCGCAATTGGACAATACTTCCTCGTCACATCTACAGGGAAGGCAATCGGAGTGTTGATTGGCTAGCGAATTTTGCTGCACAATGTAACCTAGGGCTCACTACTTTTATAACCGCGCCTCCCGGGTGCCTCTCGATCCTTCTTGAGGATATCGCTGAGATTAGTTTCCCAAGACTCATCATGTAATTTCTTTTTCCCTTTTTATGAAAAAAAAGGACATAAGACATTGTGTTATGGGGGACCTAATCCTCCGTTAGATGAGTATGTTGTGGTGCATTGTTTACTTTGTTAAATATTTTCTTAATCTTCCCTTATTTATTTTCCTTGTATCTTTTTCTCCAAAT
>JAJMLV010000228.1:11158745-11181438 GCA_027123465.1 Erythroxylum coca | reverse complement strand
AAGTATAGTCTTTACATGTGACATGCTTTACTTCCATAGTTAAGATCCTATGTCTAAAGGCCCAAAATGTTTTAAAACCCAGGTCGTCCTTGGCATACCTAAACTATTATAAATACTTAAATTAAACATCTTTTGCTGTAATAATGTGATCAATACCTTTTTAAAGTCTTACTAAGCTTTACTGAAAGTCTAACCTATATTATAAACGACCTAACATTGGCTATTAAGACTCTCATGACAATATATTCTTCAGTTGGCAAGAACCCAATAAGCGAAAAAAATAAAATCACAGAAATGTGAACCTCTAGTTACCTTGACCATGGAACCTTAAAGTAACAGCAGAAACAAAACGTTATGGGACATAAAAATGCAGTAGGGATGCATAAGCTATGTTCAATGACATGTTCAGTGAGATGGTAAGATTAAGCTATGTTCAATGACATGTTCAGTGAGATGGTAAGATGAGGAATCCTAACATTAGTTGAGTGGGATGACCAAGTGGAAATCTTAGACATATTGTTTGCAATAATTCACACCTATTACCTACCTATACCAACAGAAAATGAAAGTTCTTGCCGAATGTCAGTCGGTTCAAATAAGAACATGTACTTCTTATTAAATATAATAATTTTAAAAGATTTTTTAATTGAAATCTCATCAATAAATTAGACATGTTTATATTAATTTAAACTACAATGGATTTTTTTAAGTGGAGTTAAACACTGTACAACTATGTAAATCTAACAATTTAAATTGTTTTATAGTATATATTAATTTAAAACCAATATTTAATAATTTCTAAAACTAAAAAGGTAATTTAACATATATTTTAGTTTTAGTTCATTTATGCAATTGAGTTTAATATTACGAATACCATGTAAGACTGGTTCTAAATTCAGTTCTAGTACAATAGTCTTGGATAATTTATTTAAAAGTGTAAAATAATGTTTTTAATTTTATAAAATTGTAAATAATCTCTCAAATACAGTGCTAAATAATCTTTAACTTTACTTCAATTCTATTTCAAAAAAATTATAATAATATAAATTTGATATAAAAGTAAACATGCTTCTCATATTTTTATATTATTTTTATATATTTATCGTATAATTGTATGTTGTCTAATAAAATTCAAGAAAACATATCACATAGATATATCAAGATGTCTTATAAATAAAATATACCTCTTCATTCATCTAGTTTTATATGGCAATTCTTGTTCTGACCATTGCATTCTTCTACTCTTCCAAAAGCTTCAAATAAAGTTAGATTTAATTATAATTTTTATACGGTATTGAACATGAGTATTAAATTTCACAATAGGACACCATCTACAATGAGAGAATGAAAAATACTAGCAAGAATTGATCTTAAGTGAGAGACTAAGTGACACATTCAAAGAAGTATGCTTCTAGTTCATAATAATATGATCCTAAACATTCAGCTTATGTGCTAAACTTATGGTCTAAAATCTTTAATAAAAGGCTGAAACAATTATATGCTTTAAGTATAAATACACATACAGTTAAGCCATTCAAGTTCATCACTTGTAGCTCAATTCATGGAAAGATTGTTGCCAGTAGTAACAATCTCGCCACTAACCAACAACATGAGTTTTAAGAACCAAAAAACAATCATCCCTTCATGTAAATGAACGTTCAAAGATTGCTACTATTAGTAACCTATTTTTTTACTAGTAGCAACCAGGAGCCTTAGACATTAAAAAAAGAGAGGTTAAAATCCCCACAATGTAGCACTCTATATGAGAATCTTTGATTATAGAATGCAATCAGTAAAATTCAAAATAATTGCAAGCCACATGCGTTAGATTAATACAAATTATTCATTTATGTTTATTATGAGAACCATATACAAAAGCAACATAATTCAATTACATGATTTTTTTTTTCAATCTTACTAAAACTATCAAAATTGAACTAATGAAAAATGAGAAAATGAAGAAGCCATTGCTCCATAACTATGACTTCTTTGATAGCTTTTATTTTCCCTATAATGGCAATCATTTTATCTTTTGTGACCCTTTGTTTCAATGCTATAGGACAACTACCTTTTCAACCAGTTCTTTGTCCTCCTTTAAACCCAGATTAGTACAAGCTTTAACTTCTTTAATCACCTTGATTTCTGTTGTTGCATCAAATTTCTCCGACTTCGCATTAAAGTTTATTTTCTCTTTTTTTCCTCAATGAACAAAGATTATATTTTTCTTACTATTTTTTAAAGCACCACACTCAATACACAAAACTAAAACTTGGGCGAAATATAAATATAAAGATGAATGACAACAAAAGAAGTGTATTAAGCATATTGCTAGTTTGAATAATATAGGGGTTGGGCAATTGCTTGTCTATATTGTTGCTACTAAGTGTAAGTTGTTTTTTGTTAGATACTTATGTGGCATGACATATAAGTTATTATTTTAGTTTTGTATATTTGTGGTGATACATAACCACATGCTTTTGTGTTCTTCTCTTCTTTTCCCTCTTCTCTCATCTCCCTAAACTCTCTCTTTCTCTTTCGAGTTTTTAGGTCCTTCTTGGGTCCATTATCAAGTTATTCAACTAAGGTCTTGAAAATTTGGTACCAGAGTTTGGTCTAAAGGCGTTGGTGTAGAAAAGACAACAAAAACACCAATGTTGGAAGCAACAAGCACAAAGACCGTAGAGAACAGGCTCAACAGGGTCAAATCTCAACTTCAATCAACCATAGTCGAGGTACAAGCTAATCTGGGTCAAAATAAAAAAAAAGGAATGGAAGAGCAATTGTCACAACAAGACTAGAAATTGGACCAACTTGTAGAACTCATGAAGTTGAGCATGTTGTTGGCTAAGGATAAAGAGCCTATAGGGTAATAGGGAATGTCTAGCCAAACTAACTAGGGTATACATTCCACATTGAAACCTATCGATTATAGTAAAGGATTGATGTATATTACAGTAGAGAATACTATATTTGGAAGTAGCTTCAATCTAAAGATCGATTTTCCTTATTTCTTATGAATAAACCCAAGATCATGGATAAGGAAATATAATAAGTATTTTAGAATTTATCAAATTCTTGAAGAGATTAAAGTAAGGCTAGCTATGATGCATATTAATGATAAATATGAAGTATGGTTGATACTTAGATTACTGGCGAGGCAAATCCTACTTGAGAGAACTTTATGTTAGTTATGTGTTTAATGTTTAACAATCAAATTGTTACCAATATTTTTTTTTAATTTAACAAAATTTGTCAAACTAGTATGGTAACTAGATATTTGGAGAGGTATAAAGAGCTCACGTCCTTGATGCTGGTCACCAATCTATATTTACAAGAGTCTTATTTTATTTCAAATTTTTATCGATGGTCTTAACGAAGATATTAAACCATTAGCAAAAGTGGGGAAGTCTACACCGCTTATGCAAGTAATAAAGTTAGACACCTGTTATGAGCAATATTTCATGCCACTAACTAAAAATAAAGATTGAACATAAGACATTATAGTACTAGTTACTTAGGGGGAATTTGGTGATTGCTTAAATACAAGACTACTATAAAACGTTTTGAATATGAGCCTGGTGAGACAATATGTGGAAAGAGTGAGTTTAATATGAAAATGGGAGGTCAAATAAAGGATGATGATGAAAAATAGATGTTAATGTTGTAGTGACATAATAATGTGCTTTACTTTAGGTATAAGGACAAGTATTCACCTAACCATAATTAGGAATGTCAATTTTGGCCTAGTACGACTTGATTTTAGCCCGAATTGACCAGGCCACGGGCTAAAATTATTCTACCTAACTGGGCCACAAGCCAAGGTCCGGATGAGGGCGGATCGACCTGGCCCATGGCCTGAGTAGAATGCCAAAAATAACATCATTTTTTAATTTGTTTAAAAATATATATAGGGTTAGGTCGAGCTAGCCTGGCCCAACCCGGGGACCACCAGGCTAGGTCAGAGGCAACCCGAGTCTGACCCGACCCATTGACATCCCTAACCATAATTGTCAAAATAGGTAGCTGATGATCATTCAGGTTGATAGGAATGGTAAAGAAGTGGTAGTAGATAAAGGAAATATGGGCTATCAGGTAATGGAGGAAGATGAGGAAATTATATTAGTAAGGGGGAATTGTCAATGACAATAGCTTAAGGGTATTTTTCACATAACAAATTTAGGTTGGTACGATTCTAAGATGGAGGAAAAATTCCTATATGAATAATTTTAGATAGTGGTAGTTCTTATACTTTTAAAGATGTTAAATGGAGGAAGTAATAGGATATTGAAATTATTCTATCAACTCCTTTGATGATAACAATGAAGATTAGGAAAATTTTATGCAATAATGAAAAGCGTGTGACCTTTAAATAGGTGATGCAAGGCCATAAATTTATGATGCATTGCATGGTGCTAGAATTAGGGGTTGTTTTGGTGTTTGGAGTAGATCAGATGTTAATGGTAAGCCCTTTAATATTTGATTTATAAAATGGGTTGATGACAGTTAAGCACGTGAGAATGGAGTTAAGGCTAAAGGATGATATGGGTAGGGTAAATTGGGTTTGTTATCATGCAAGGCTGCAAAAAAAAAAGTAAGGGATGTTAGAATTCTTTACTTATTATTATTTTTCTTTTGATGGGGATTTAGAGGAGACACCAATGCTACTACTAAATATCAAGCCATTATGAAGGAGTTTCTAGATATTTTAAGGAGTAAAATACCTTACCCCTAAGGCATACTTATGATCACAAGATACTCTTGAAACCCAATGCAAACCCCATTAACTTACGATCATATGGATTTCCTTATCATCAAAAGACAGTTGTGGAGAAACTTATTGAAGACATGCTTAAATCTTCAATATTCTCCCTAGTTATAGCCCTTTTACTTCTCTAATGTTGCTTATTAAGAAGGGTTTAACTTTTTAGTTTTGTATTGATTATAGGCAACTTAATGATTTGAACATTAAGGATAAGTTCATATACCACCATTGTTGACTTTCTTGATTAATTACGTAGAGTAGTGGTTCTTTTTCTAAGTTAGATCTTAGAGTGTGGCACCACCATATCTGAATAGAAGAATTAGGCATTTATAAAATATCCTTTCAAAATCACTATGACCTTTTTGAGTTCACTGTCATGCCATTCGAATTATCTAACACTCTGTTAACCTTTCAATCACTCATAAATCACATCTTCCTTCACACAAGTTCATCTTGGTGTTCTTTGATGATATTATGGTTTATAATCTGGCTTTGGAGGTGTGTATTGACTTTTGACTAGTTACTTTTTTAATGCTCTGAGAAAACTAGCTATTTGTTAAGCTCTGAAAATTTTCTTTTGGACAATCATAGGTAGAATACTTATCGTTCTTTGGTCGAAGAATTAAGGGGATTTCTTAAGTTAATGGAATCCTACAGGAAGTTTGTTAAGAATTATAGGGCGATTAGCTGTCCTTTAAACAAAATACTAAAGAGATATAACTTCACATAGTCCCTTGATGCACAAAGAGCTTTTACTGCACTAAAATTTGCTATGTCTACATTACTAGTTTTGGCCTTACCTAATTTTTATGAACCATTTTTTCATGAAACATATAAGAGTTCATATGGAATATATATTTTTTTGATGTAAAATGGATGCCCAATAGCTTATTTAAGTAAAGGGCTTTCCTTAAGGAAATGGCGTTGGTCCATCTATGAGAAGGAGATATTGGCATTACTCTTAGTAGTCACTAAATAGAGACTCCACTTAGAGGGAACTCACTTTGTGATCAAAACAAACCATAATAGTTTTAAATACTTGCAGTAACAAAAGCTTACAACCCATCTTTAAAAGAAAAGAATGTCTAAATTCTTTTGAGATTAGCAATTTAATTTACTATAAGATAAGATACAAGAACGTATTCGCATATGCTTTATCTTGTATTCCTCATTTTTATAAAGAAATAAGGGTAGTAAGTGTGAAGGAGAAGAATGCAACTTATTAGCCAATTTCAACAGTCACACTGAATTGGATGATGGAGGTCATTGAAAGCTATAAAGGGGATGAAGTAATAAATGCCATTGTATTTGAATTAATATTTCACTTTTCTACCTATAGTGTGTTTAAATTAACTAAAATGGTTTTGAAGCACCATAGGAAGATGGTAGTTGGTTGTGAAAATGAATTAAGACACCTATTTTGCACTTTTTATAATTCTCTACTAAGTGGACACTTGAGCAACATGGGTACTTTTCAACGATTGCATTCATTATTTTATTGAACTTTAATATAAAAGGATGTTGAAACTTATGTCAAGGAATCTGATACATGATAACACTACAAATATGATACTTGTGCATATACAAGCCTTCTTTAACCATTGCTATTTTCATATTGCATTAATCATCACATCAATATGGATTTCATTGAAGAGTTGCCTATAAGCTAGGCAAATCAATGATTATGGTGTCAGTTAATCATCTTTCCAAATATGCTTATTTTATGGGATTATCTCACCTTTATACTAACACCTACTATGACTAAGGCCCTTTTGGATTCAGTTTATAAGCTTCATAGTTTACCCACTAGCATTATTATTGGTCATAACAAGGTGTTTACTAGTGTCTTTTAGTAGCAAATATTCTATTCTTTGGGTGCAACTTTTAATCTCAGCACTTCATATCAACTTATAGACAAATGGTCAAACAAAATGCCTTAATAGTTGCTTAGAGAGTTATTTATATGCAATGTGTTTTGTTTACCCTTAACAATGGTTTCATGGATTTTTTAGCAAAGTGATCGTATAATACAGTTCCCTTCCTTGCACATTTTGATAGCACAAGATTTTAGTCCTACTTGTTTTGCCATAGAAGATCTCTTAAAGAGTAGGTGCAGCTTGATATACATTACTTTAAATATGTGTTAGCAGTAGGTTTATCTTAAATTCTAGCCGTATCAACAAACTTCAATTGAAATTCGAAAGTCAGTTAATTTTGTAGTGAAGTATTTTGGACCATTAGAAATTCTAAATTGCATGGGAAGAACGGCTTACCATTTTAAATTACCTATAGGATCATCTATTCACCTTAAGTTTCATGTTTCCCTTCTAAAAAAGAAGTTAGGCATATGTTATATAGTGATTACTTAGCTTTCCCTCGATGATGTAGTGACTCTACTTTTGATTTACTAAGTTGGTCTATCTCCTATTGAAGTTACTTGGAGGATGAGACTTTTATCTAATATAAGTTTCTAGCCTTTCAATTTTTAAGACAATAATGAAGTTTTAAGGGGCTGGTTATTATCAAGCATGATATTAGTTTGAATAATACGGGCGTTAGGTAATTAATATTCTATATTATTGCTATTACATTTAAGTTGTTTTTTGTTAAAAGCTCGTATGATGTGGCATCGAAGTTGTTATTTTAGTTTTATGTATTTATGGTGATATATAACCATATGCTCCCTTGTTTAGGGTATGATGGAATAACATAATTCATCATTTCCCTCTTTGTTCTCTTTTCTTCTCTCATATCTTTAAATTCTCTCTCTTTTTCTCAAGCTTCTAGATCCTCCTCGACTTATTGACAAGATCTTCAACTATGGTCTTGACTAAGTGAAGAACTTGAACTAAGTCTTGGAGGTTGATGTTGGAGGAGGCAATGAGCAACAATAGAAGGGATACCATAATAGAGAGTTATAGGTAGCTCCATAAGGAGATTTAGGAGGAGAGATGAGCAAGAGCAACTTTAAGGTTAATGTTTCTTTCGATCCTTGAACTTTTATAAATTTTTATTTTAGTCTTGGTATAATAATATTTCAGCTATTATCCAACGTCAATCGGTACCAATTGAAAGACACGGTAATGAATGATACTGTAACCTAATAAAATAACTACATATGATTACCATTTTTCAGTTGATATGATATGATACTCATCACATTGATTGGCCTCCTCAAATTATTGAGATTTTATTTTGTACTCATTTTAGGCAAAACTAGTTTTATTTTTATTTAATATTTTAAAAATTATACTGAAAAATAAATTGACAAAAAATTTAAGATTTAAAGGTTTAATTGATATTAATAGTTATAAAAATAATATATTATAAATATGAAATAAAATTATAGGAATAAGTAAAAGTATAACATAAAAATAAAATGCTTTATTGAAATTAAAAAAAGAATATATCAATGTCTATCAATGTATAATCAATTAACAATAATTCTAATAATTTAAACTAAAATCAAATCTAATATTAAAAAATTAAGATAATAGTAACAATTAAAATCATAGTTCCAAGGGGGTTAAATTACATCATTGTTAAAAATTCTAAATTCTACAATACTATTTAACGATTCATAAACCATATTTTTTTATCTAAAGTATTTGAATCAACATCTCCTATTGTATTTAAATAAATTACAAAACAGTAATGCATGAAATTATTTTTCATTAATATATTATACTTTTAATTTTTAAATAAATAAATATATAATAAGATATCAACTAATTTTATTCATTTGAGTTATAAATGCATTTTCTTCATAAATTATCTTTTCAAGTTCACTATAGTCAAGGTCAGGCTATCGCTCTTCTTCTTCGATTCAAAAATTAATATCATTAATACAATCAATATCAACTAGATCATATGTACATAATAGAGGAACTATATAATTAATGATAAAAGTATAATTATTAAAAAATAAAATTTAATCAATGAAATACCTAGTTTTTATCTTCGTATTATAAGTAATGTGAACAAGGTTATTGAATTCACAATTTTTCAAATGATTTTATGTTTTTATATGGATATGTTTAAAAAAACTCCAATTATGTTATATTCACCTCCCAACAAAAAAGTTGTTTGAAAAATAACATTAGACTTGTCTGTCAAAAAATTAAATTTAATTAAAAAAGAAGAATGCTTAAATTGATTTACAAAAATCGATCAGTTAATTAATAACCCAACTAGTTTCCATTAACAAGAATTATTAAAATAAACAAATTGGAAAGTGAGTCGGTTCAAAATTATTACGGTTCAATTGATTGATTCAACTTAATTTTTTAATCATTACTTTTATTAGTATCCACGAATATATTTACTATTCTTTTCATCTTTAATCTATGAATAAATTATTACCTAAATGTTTTATAGGCAAAATATGAATAAAATAAAAATGGAAAATTTTAGTTCTTATTTGTAATGCTTTTTGTTTTGATAATTCAGACTTCATTCCACTATCTAAATTACGAATTGATTTATATGAATTTAAATAATATACGAAGAGAAGAAGAAAAATCATTATCTTATTATTTTTCTTTTGGAAATCTAAAGAAGGGATAATTAACAAAACTTTGCAGTTAGAAATTTAGAATTTCTTTTTTTGCATAAAAATAGAAATAAAATATATCTCTTCATTCATCTAGTTTTGTGTGGTAATTCTTGTTCTGACTATTGCATTCTTCTACTGTTCCAAAAATTTCAAATAAAGTTAGATTTGATTGTAATTTTTATATGGTATTGAACATGGGTATTAAATTTCACAATAGGACATTATCTACAATGAATGATTCAAAAATGCTGGCATGAATTAATCTTAAGTAAGAGACTAAGTGGCACATTCAAAGAAGTATGCTTGTAGTTCATAATGATATGATCCTAAAACATTAACCTTATGTGCCAAAATAAAGTCTTAATAAAAGCCTCCATAAAACATATGGTCTAAAATATTTAATAAAAGGTAAAACAGTTATATGCTTTATATATAAATACACATATAGTTAAGTCATTCAAGTTCATCACTTGTGGCTCAGGTCATGAAAAGATTGTTGCCAGTAGTAATAATCTTGCCACCAACTAACAAAATGAGTTTTAAAAACATAAAAAAGTCATCCTTTCATTTATATGAACCTTCAAAGATTGTTACTACTAATAACCTATTTTTCTACTAGTAGCAACCAGGAGGTTTATA
The DNA here is from genome assembly GCA_027123465.1 of Erythroxylum coca. Classification (NCBI taxonomy): domain Eukaryota; kingdom Viridiplantae; phylum Streptophyta; class Magnoliopsida; order Malpighiales; family Erythroxylaceae; genus Erythroxylum; species Erythroxylum coca. The sequence continues at coordinate 11,171,482 of JAJMLV010000228.1, read as the reverse complement.
TTTCCCTTCTTTAGATTTCCAAAAGAAGGGATCATTAAAATCCCCGTAATGATCCCTTCTTTAGATTTCCCTTCTAATATAGAGTGCTAGAATCAGAAAAGAATGGACGAGCAATTGTCACAACGAGACCAGAAATTAGACCGGCCTATAGAACTAATGAAGTAGAACATGTTGTTGGCTAAAGATAAGGAGCCTATAGGGTAATAAGGAACACTGAGCCAAACTAACTAGGATATAATTCCCACACCGAAACCTATGGATTGTGGTAAAGGATTGATGCATATTACAGTGGAAAAATACTGGATTTGGAGATACCTTCACTCTAAAGTTCAATTGTCCTTATTTCTTAGGAACAAACCTAAAATCATGGATAAGAAAATGCAATAAGTATTTTAGAATTTATCAAATTCATAAAGAGAGTAAGGTAGAGGTAGCTGTGATGTATATTGATGATAAATATGAAGCATGGTTTGATAGTTAGATTGCACGCGAGGCAACTCTTACTTGGGAGAACTTTAAGTTAGTTGTGTGTTTGAGGTCTAACCATCAAAATATTACAAATATTATTGATGAATTTAACGAAATTTGTCAAACTAGTATTGTAGCTGAATATTTAGAGAGGTATAAAGAGCTCAAGTCCTTGATGCTAGCCACCAATCCATATTTACAAGAGTCTTATTTTATATCAAGTTTCATTGGTGGTCTTAACAAAGATCTTAAACCATTAGTGAAAGTGGGGAAGTCTACAACTCTTATGCAAGTAATGAAGTTAGGCACCCTTTATGAGCAATATTTTTTACCACTAACTAAAAGATAAAGATTGAGCATAAGCAATTATAGTACTAGTTACTCAGGGGGAAGTCAATGATTGCTCGAATACAAGGCTATTCCAAAGCGTTTGGAATATAAGCTTGGTGAGACAATATATGGAAAAGGTGAGTCTAATAGGAAAAGAGGAGGTCAAATAAAGGATGCCGATGATAATAGAAGTTAATATTGCATAGGTGTGCTAATCTGCTTTACTTTAGGTGTATGGACAAGAATTCACTTAACCATAATTATCGAAAAAGGTAGCTAATGATCATTTAGGTTGATGGGAATGGTAAAGAAATGGTAGTAGATGAAGGAAATATGGGTTATCAGGCAATGGAGGAAGATGAGGAAATTATGTTTAGTAAGGGGGAATTGTCAATGACAATAACTTACGGGTATTCTTTAGATAACACTTTTAGGTTAGTGGGATTCTTTGATGGAGGCAAAATTCCTATATGAATACTCTTAGACAGTGATAGTTCTCATACTTTTAAAGATGCTAAATGGAGGAAGCCATAGGGTATTGGAATTATTTCACTAACTCCTTTGATGATAACAATAGAGAATAGGAAAATTTTGGGCAATAAAGAAAAGTATATGAAATTTTAATGGGTGAAGCAAGGCCATAAATTCATGATAGATTACATGGTATTGGAATTTTGGGGTGTGTGATTTGATGTCTAAAGTTTATTGGATGTTAATGGTAAGCCCTATGATATTTGATTTATAAAATGACTTGATCACTTAAGCAGATGCGAATGAAGTTAAGGCTAAGGGTTGATATAGATAGGGGTTAATTGGGCTTGTTAACACGCAAGATTACAAAAAAGAATAGTAAGGGTTGCTAGGATTCTTTGCTTTTTTTTTTCTTTTGAGCGGGCTTTAGAGAAGTCACTAATATTGTTACCAACTATCAAGCCATGAACGAGTTTGAAGATATTATAAGAAGCAAAAAACCTTACCCCTAAGGTATGCTCATGATCACAAGTACCCTTAAAACCTGACTCAAAGCCTGTTAACTTGCGGTCATATTGATTTCTTATAATCAAAAGGCAGTTGGAGCAACTTATTAAAGACATGCTTAAATGTTCAATTATTTGCCATAGCTATAGTCCTTTTGGTTCTCTAATATTGCTTGTTAAGAATGATGGAACTTTGTATTTTTGCATTGAATGTAGGAAACTTAATGATTTGACAATCAAGGATAAGTTCCCTATACCACCATTATTGAATTTCTTGATGAATTGCATGGAGCAGTGGTTTTCTCTAAGTTAAATCTTGGAGTGTGGTACTGCCATATCTGAATAGAAGAAGTAGACATTTATAAAATATCCTTTTGAACTCACAGTGACCATTTTAGGTTCATTATCATGCCATTTGAATTATTTAGCACTCTGGTAACCTTTCAATCACTCATGAATCACATCTTCCATCCTATTTATGCCAGTTCATCTTGGTGTTCTTCGATGATATTATGGTTTTTAATCCCACTATAGAGGCACATATTGATTATTTACAAGCTACTTTTTTAATGTTCCGAGAAAACCAGCTTTTTGTTAAGCTCTTAAAATATTCTTTTGGACAATCATAGATAGAAAACTTATGGTACATAATTTCAAAAGAAGGAGTATCTATTAATTCAAAGAAAGTGGATGCAATGCTTTCATGAGCAACTCCTTCTTTGGTTGAAGAATTAAAGGGATTTCTTAGTTTATGGAATATTACAAAAAATTTGTCAAGAATTATAGGGCAATTAGTTGTCGTTTAACCGAAATACTAAAGAAATATATCTTTACATGATCCCCGGATGTATAGAAAGCTTTTATTATGCTAAAAGTTGCTATGTCTATGTCGTTAGTTTTGGCGTTACCTAATTTTTATCAATCATTTGTTCATGAAACATATATGAGTTCTTATGGAATATGTGTTGTTTTTTTATGCAAAATGGATGCTCGATAACTTATTTGAGTAAAGAGCTTTCCTTGAGGCAACAATGTTGGTCCATCTATGAGAGGGAGATATTGCCAGTACTCTTAGCATTCACTAAATAGAGACATTACTTAGAGGAAACCCACCTTGTGATTAAGATGGACCATGATAGTTTTAAATACTTGCAGCACAAAAACTTATAACCCATCTTCAAAAGAAAGGAATGGATGAATTCCTCAACTATTCAATTTAGTATGATAAAGGATACAAGAATGTCATCACAGATACTTTATCTTGTATTCCTCATTCTTATAAAGAAACAAAGATAGCAAGTGTGGAGGAGAATACAGTTTGTTAGCCAATTACAGCAGTCACACTAAATTAGATGATGGAGGTTAATGAGAGCTATAAAGGGGACAAACAATAGCTACCTTTGTATTTTAATTAACTTTTCACTCTTCAACCCAAAGTGAGTTTACATTAAACAAAATGATTTTGAAGTACTATGGGAAGATAGTAGTTGGTGATGAAAATGACTTAAGACAACACCTATTTTGTAATTTTCATAATTCTCCGCTAGGTTGACACTCGAGCAACATGGGTACTTTCCAACAATTGCATTCATTATTTTATTGACCTTCAATATAAAAGGATTCTGAAACTTAGGTTAAGAAATATGATACATGCCAACACTATAAATTTGAGACTTATGCTTATACGAGAGTTCTTTAGCCATTGCCATTATCAGATCGCATTTATCATCACATCAATATGGGTTTCATTGAAGGGTTGCCTATAAATGAAGGCAAATCAATTATTAGGGTGGTTGTTAATTATCTTTCCAAATCTGCTCATTTTATGGGATTATCTCACCCATATACAACACCTACGATGACTAAGGCCTTTTTGGATTCAGTGTATAAGCTTCATGGTTTACCCACTAGCATTACTATCGATTGTGACAAGGCGTTCACTAGTGTCTTTTAGTAACGACTATTCCATTTAACTGTAGCTCACTGATTATGATTTTCTTATTCTTCAGGTGCAGCTCTGAATCTCCACATCATATCATTCATAGACAAATGGTCAAACAAAATGCCTTAATAGTTGCTTAGAGACTTACTAACATGTCATGTTTGACTCACTCTTGACAACACTTTCAATGACTTTTTTGTAGATTGGTGATATAATACAAACCATTTTACAACACTCAAATCAACTCACAACACTCAAATTAACTCCCTTTAAAATTTTATATAGGTTTCCTTCCTTGTACATTCTAATAGTACAAGATTTTAGTCCTACTTTTTTTGCCATAAAAGATCTCTTGAAGAATAGATAGCTAACTTTAAGATTACTTAAATACCAACAGGTGCATACTAAGAACTATATAAAGACTCGACATGATAAATGTTGCTTTGAATGTGTGTTAACAGTTGGGGACTAGGTCTATCTTAAGTTCCAACCATATTGACCAACTTCAATTGCAATTCAAAAGTCAATTAAGCTTTCACTAAAGTACCCTTCAAAATTCTAGAGTGCACAGGAAGCGTGGCTTACTATCTTAAATTACCTTTAGGATCATATATTCACCATATGTTTCATGTTTCCCTTCTCAAAAAGAAGTTGAGCATATGCTATATCTTAGACGACAAATATTTACTAATGGTTCGGGTTTTGGTTTATTGAGTTGGTTTATCTCTTACTGAAGCTACTTAGAGGATGAGACTTTTATCCAATATAATTTTTTAGCCTTTCATTTTTTAGGACAATAATGAATTTTTAAGGGGTGACTATTGTCAAGCATGCTATTAGATTGGATAATACAGGAGATAGGCAATTGACCATCTACATTGTAGCTGTTGCATTTAAGTTGTTTTTTGTTAGAAGCTTGTATAGCATTTTTTTGATAGAAGCCTGTGTGATGCGGCATAGAAGTTGATATTTTAGTTTTATGTATTTGTGGTGATATATAACAATATGTTCCTTTGTGTTTGGGCATGATAGAATAACATAATTCTTCATTTGCCCACTTGTTCTTTCTTTCTTTCCTCGTCTCTTTAAAATCTTTCTCTCTTTCTCTCTAGCTTCTAAATCCATCTCGACCTATTGTCAGGATCTTTAACTATGGTCTTAACAAAGTGAAGAACCTAGACTAAGTCTTGAATTTTGATATTGGACAAGGCGACGAGTAACAACAAGAAGGGATAACATGATAAAGAGTTGTAGGTAGCTCTATCTGGAGATTTAGGGGGAGAGATGAGCAAGAGCAACTTTAAGGTTAAAATTTTATTTAGTCATTCAATTTTTATTTGGTATAATAGTATTTTCGATATCTTCGATACCAATTGGTACCAACTAAAAGAACCGGTAATGACTGATACTGTAATCTAATATAAAAACTACATATTATATACAATTTTTCAGTCAATACGATATGATACTCATCACACTAATTGGCCTCCTCAAATTATTAAGATATTATTTTGTACTTATTTTAGAATACATGAATTATCTTTGCATATTAAGTAATGACCTTTTATCTAAATAAATATTATTCTTACATAGGACATAAACCTACCATCCTACTTCGGAAAAATAGTTTTACTTTTATTTAATGCTTCAAAAATTATAATGAAAATCAATTCGATAAAAATTTAAGATTTAAAGGTTTAGTCGATATCGGACTTTCTTGAAAACAATATTTAATAAATAAGAAATAAAAATTATAGGAATAAGTAAAAATATAACATACAAATAAAATCCTTTATTGAAATAAAAAAGAAAACATCAATGTCTATTAATGTATAATCAATTAATAATAATTCTAATAATTTAAACTAAAATTGAAACTCATATTAAAAAATTAAGATAATAGCAACAATTAAAATCATAGTTCAAAGGAGGTTAAATTACATCATTGTTAAAAATTCTAAATTCTCCAATACTATTTAAATATTCATAAACCATATTTTTATCTAAAGTATTTGAATCAACATTTCCTAACGTATTTAAATAAAATACAAATCTGTATGAAATTATTTTTCATTAATATATTATACTTTCAATTTTTAAATAAATAAATAAATATAATAAGATATCAACTAATTATATTCATTTATGATGATAAATGCATTTTCTTCATAAATTATCTTTTCAAGTTCACTACAGTCAAGGTCAAGTAATGATTCTTCTTCTTTAATTCAAAAATTGATATCATTAATACATTCAATACCAACTAAATCACTATATACATAATAGAGGAACTATACAATTAATGATGAAAAATACAATTATTAAAAAATAAAATTTAATCAATAAAATACCTAATTTTTATCTTCGGATTATAAGTAACATAAACAAAATTATTCAATAACTTAACTATTTTGTATGATAAAAAATTATTAAAATATATCGAATTAAAAATTGATCATTTTCGTTAAATTTAATTTTTTTAGTATCCTAAACTGAAAGGCAACTTCAAAGAGCAGGTTTCGGTTCCTCTTGTTCTGTCTGTTTGCTTGTGGATGGACGCCAAGTACCTATCCATTATCTGACCACACGAGAAACATTTTACCATACTCTCAGATATTCGTTACGTGTCAAATGGCACTGGCAGCAATCGGTTCAGATGCTATTTAATAACCCATCACATGTTGGGTTCCATAAGATAACGGTACACGTTAGTGTTGCTAATTATAGCTTCACGGAGATAAAATTGCAATCTAAGAGGGGAACGTAGAAGGTGGATTGGGAGAGGGCAGCAAAAAAAATTTTATTTAAAAAAAAAAGAAAATTTTCTTCTTTACCTTTTAGCCATTCCCCTTCCCCTTCCCCTTCCCCCAAGAAATTCTGTTCTTCTTCTTTATTCTTTGCTTCTGGGTGTGTGTGGGTGTTAAGGGCTTGGGGTGATTTTGATCATCGCCATGGAAGGAGAAACTGAGTGTCATGACTGGGAAATCCTGGTGAAGACGGATTCTGAGGCGCCCAACTCAGTGGACAACTCAAGGGGATTTGAAGAAATCGGGGCTGATTCTGAGAGTATGATCAGATTGGACTATTTCTCTCTTGAAAATGATGGCATAAATGTCAAATCCGCTGTTGTCGATGCGAGTGATGGGGGTTCTGTCGAGTCGGATAATCCGAGTTGGATCGATCCCGGGTCGGATTTTAGGTCCCAGAGGAGGATTTCTTGTGAGTCATGGTCTGATTCGGGCAGTGATAGGTCTGAAGAGCGGAAGTTTAGTGAGGTTGATGCGATTAAGGAATTGGGTTTTTCGGGTTATGCAAAAACTGAGTTGGACGTTGAAGGGATCAGTGAAATTAGGGGTAACAAGGGTGAAAAAGAGAAAATTGAATCTTTTGAAGATAAAATTAGCAGTATGGAAGAGAAAAGTGAATTGGGTTTTGAAGATAATATGAAAAGTCAAGTGGGTTTTGAAGGATTTGAAGAAACTAAAAGTGAAGCTATGGGCTTGGCTGAGTTTCGGACCAATTCAGGCGGTGATGGTGTGGTTCCTGATGACGTTGGGAAGGCGAGGGAGCGTGCTGCGGTTTCAGACGAGTTGGATGGTGGAAAATTGTCGGCGGAGGGCAGTTCAAGTGTTGTTGCTGTTGATGAGAAGAAGCAGCCAGGTGGTCATAAGGAGGAGAAGAGGAAGGTGGCTTGGTGGAAGGTGCCATTTGAAGTGTTGAAATTCTGCGTTTTCAGAGTCAATCCTATTTGGACTTTCTCTATGGCAGCAGCTGTAATGGGATTTGTTATATTGGGACGAAAATTGTACAAGATGAAGCACAAGACTCGAACTTTGCAGCTTAAGGTTGCTGTGGATGATAAGGTCAGTTATTACAAGAATGCGTATTTTGACGTCCGATAGCATGATTTTGAAAAACTGAGAGTTTGACGTCATTTTCGTGATATGACCTTGGGTTTAACTTTAGATTTCTTACTACTATTATTTGATTGCACCGGGATTTCAAGCAAGGTTTGCTTTTCTTACTACTATTATGTGATAGCACTGGCATTGCAAGTAATGTTTGCTGCGTTGTGTTATATGATTACTCCGCTCCTTTTCCATTTTTTTTTTCTAGAAACTTACCTAATCGTATATCATTTACTAGTTCTCTAAACTCATCACAGCCTTCCTTATTCGTTTTAATCTTCATATTGACCTGAAATTTTTGTTGAACTCCCTTTAAAAGGACGTTTAATGTGAAAATATCACGTTATAATTCATACTTTATTCTGTAAGTCTGAAATGATGACTCTCTACATGTTAATAGCTGTTTCTTCTGCATTTGACAAGTTCTCTGAGGAATTATTGGTCTTAGCTTGAAATTGCTGGAATAACTCCTTTAAGGTTCATCAGGACATTGGGATTGTAATTGAATTAAAGTTGGTATGTAAACATGGTGAAAATAGAAAAAGGTTAAGGTCATCTCTGAACAGTGATGCTTGAATAGCATATTATGCACGAATCTCTGCAGCAAGGGAAATCAATTACTCCAAATGCTGTAGAATAGAGATTAATTTTATTTTAATTTACAAAACACTAGCAATATGGAGTGGTGATTTGCATTAGTGGACAAGCTGTAACCTTACATGGGCCATTGAGTCCAGTTTCTTCTCTAATCTGTATCTTTTCTCTTTCTCCTGTGTAACCTATGTTTTTTGCTTCCTATTTGAAGAAATTTTATTACCTCTCTCCTTAAGCATGACTCTTCTGTCTTTCTGTGGCCATTGGAAGATCGAGGTTGCTAGTTTTCTTAGGACCATAACACTAGACAATTCTTGTACGACACTATACTTTTAACACGTGCAACAAAAGTAGTAGTGAGATGTATGTTTACTTCGAAACAAACAGATGATGAGATCATGCAGCATAAATCTAGTCGCCGTGATTTCACAATATTGACGTTTGAATCTGATCTTTTTCTGCAGAAGGTGTCACAGGTCATGAGTCGGGCTGCACGTTTTAATGAAGCATTTTCAGTGGTCAGACGAGTTCCCATTGTACGACCTCTGTTGCCAGCAGCTGGTGTGAATCCATGGCCAGTGGTGAGTTTGAGATGAAGTATCTGATTGAACTAAGTAGAATGGGAAGGTATTGTGTGATTATGTATCTGCTGTAAATGTAGCAGTCCAATCGTTTCCAAGTATTTTCTGTATAACAAGAAGCTTGTTTAGCTGTGTATAAACTATAAACTCTTGAACGTTTGGTTCTGTTATCTTTGTTTATTACTATATATTAAATATATCTAAAGCCTTCTTATTCTTCCTGTGATTCACTTAGTTTTCATTCCATCTTTAGACGATTCAGGATAGTTATGAAGCATTACACTTTGTAAGCTACAAATACCAAGTTTTATCATAATAATCAAGTTAAATCTGCTGTGATAGCCTCCAACTGCTACGTTTGAAATACGCAGACTGGTGAAGAGCAGTCAACTAGACGATCAACATCTATAACGTGAGAAACATGGTAACCTTAGAATAGCTTTGATATTGTGAGGTTGTGTTGATTATTTGGTGATTGGAAATGAAATGAGAATGAGCGAGACAGTAGTTGAGCCACCACATACATTGAATTGACACTTTTAAGTTGAAGCAAATCAAGATTATCCATATTGATTTGCCTTGTGCTTCACATAGACTTAACATACCATAAAGTGTTACGCTTACCACATAAAAAGATCAAAAACAAAAAGCTAGACGGTGTCATTCACTGGAGTCCAGCATATTGGTTGAGCGCGTTTAATTCCTATTCTCAAAGGGCTATATTAAAAAGTTTCACAAATTATTTTTCTTTTACATGGTACAACCATAAATAATTAATATAATAAAAGATATCAACACTTCGTGATTTCATCAATTTGACTTAAAGAAGTTAAAATTCATCAATTTTTATTTTTATTTACCACTTAAATTTTATAAATAATAAATAATTACTTTTTGTTATTAATAAATAAAGATGCAATTTTTTGTTCTTTTATTGATATTTTATATTTAGATATAATTAATTTTATCAAAAAAGTACAAGTAAATGATTAATTTATAATTATGTAACATTCAATTTTATTCATAGACAATTACTTTGTGGAAATATGTATTTACCAAAAATTTGGTGATAGTAATAATTATCTGGTACTAATATTGAATCTAATAAACTGATGAAACGTGGAAAAACACTTAATAATTATAATATGTGTAATGGAGCTTTGTAACAAGAAAAATGAATTAAAATTAGTATTTAGTTTAGTATACATAATATGAAAAATTAATTAATATTAACACTATATATAAAGATAATTAATAAATATATAATAAATTATTTAATATATACTAAAATTAATTTTTTAATAAAATAATTAATATTAATTATTAATATATTTGGAATATAAATACTTATATCTAATTACGATAAATTAATCCAATAAAATAACAAATATTACAATATGGACCTAACTATATAGCTATCATCTTGATAGTTTTTGTGCAATTATTATAATATGGAATTAACTATATACTTATCATTTTGATAATTTTTACCGTCAACATAGTTCATATTAATTAAATCTTTTTATATATTATAAATTATTTGCTTAAAGTTATGATGACTACGAGGGTTGTTTAACTTTTTCTTCGTCATCGTCGAACAGCTCTTACTGTTGAGCTACTAAGTGCAGGTTTGCGGAGTCCAGATCTCTTGTTTAATATTATAGTGTCCTATTCTGTCTAATGAATTTCAGTCATTTATTTATATGAGTCCTGTATAAATTACGCATGAGTCCCACATAGGTCCTACAAAATAAATGATTGAAATTTCATTGAACAGAATAAGACAGAGTAATACTAGAAAGAGGATCTTGTCTGAGTGTCGAGTTCAGTCCACTGTTTCTGTAATAAAGGAATAACGTTATTATTTAATCCAGGTTTTGCCGTTAGTTCTTAATATTGAACTAATTAGATGTAATAAAGGAGAATGAAGCCCTTTCCAATTTCATTTAACTACCAAAACTGACAACATACATCAACAATAAAAACAAAAGAGCTAATACTTGAATCGAAGGACAAAACTGCAATTCCTAAAATTATTCAGTCTTGATCCTCTGGTGAAACTGGGAGCCTTAGAGCAAGAAGCAAAAACACTCCTACCGACTCACTAGCACTCAAGAGCTCTTAATGTTCTTGATAATGGAGGCAGCCACAATAGAGATGTCGTGAACCATCACGTTCATGTCAGCAACTGGCGATTTCCCCGTAAAATCTTCCTCACACGTCATGGCCTCCGTGGCAGCGTCGTACGATGCTTGTTCAGCGAACCTGTATCTTCCTGTCTGCAAAGCTTTAATGGCTTGAGGGATATCTGCTCTTAGGATAACATTGTAACGGTTACCACATGAGCCCAAGGCCTCCCTCACATTTGGCTCGAGGTGTCGTTCATCGAGCAACTTGTTGATCTGATTAAGTGTATGTGTGGCCTTGACTTCAATGGTGTAAACCATGATCGTTGCTAGGCCTTCCTCGTCAGTGTCGAAGCTATGAGGGTTTGAGAGTAGAGCTCTGACACACAGATTGTAGTAGGGTGTTTGCCTGCATGTTCGGTCGATTAAGTTGCCACCTATAATGCTCGGAATAGCAGCGTTAACAGGGAAGATGAACAGCAAAAATACTAGGAGGTTCTTCATTTCCATGGGAATTTACGAGTGGGATTTTAAGATGGTGATGTTTCTGAGAGTGCTGTGATAGTTTTTCAATATAGGACTGTGTCTCGCTTTCGACTTTGGGATGTGGAAGTGAGCTTGTTGAACTTTCACTGCCTACCTTGCTGCTTATATACACATGGATGGTACTACTTACACTATGTTGCTGAATACTGATTCAAATATCAATTTAGCACGAGAATATACACGTAATTGATTCAGAAAATATCAACCAAAAGAGAACATTATATTTCCATACATACGACCAGCTCCAAGTTCATGCCTTCTTGCTCGCCTCAAGTCAAGGATCTTATAACGCTCTGAAACCAAAATTTCTATTTCATTTCTGCTTATATCGAATATGAGCATTAAAAAAAAAAAAAAAGAAGCCAATGACGCCATCTGTGGAAATAGAACGAATGGTGTAAACAATTTTGAGGAACAAAATTGCAAGCATTCCAAGCGTCCATTAATAGCATGCTAGTCTAAAGCCAAGTGAGTTATGTGTACGTAGAATGATATAAAAACACTTTATCAACAGATAGATATCTCAGCAAGGGTAAATTTCATGCAGAATGTGTATACAACATTGGCCTATAATCACAATCACAAGCTTCAGAGCTTTTCAAGCTGCATAGCTTTTCTCCCCAATGAGTTATAATATTTTTGTATTAAAATTTTATTGGTCAATTGTAACAATTCAACCATTGGCATGAAGTCATTGTCTGCTGTTTCAGATAATTGCAGATAAATGATCAACGAAAATTCATAGAATTCGAGCTATTGGAAGTGCAAGCAGCCTTTAATTATATGGTTGCTGCGTAATGACGAGGATAGGTCAGACTATATGTATGATGGGAGCGCAGATCCTCTGTCTAACAAATCCCTGTCCAACCCTGTCTAACCAAAAAAACGGCGCCGTTTCATAGAAAAGTTGGACTGTTGCGTGTGGGATGGACAGGCGCCTGTGGGACCCACCCACAGGCGCCGTTTTTCAAGCCATATGTGCTGACTCAGCCAACCACGGAGATTTATTAACTATTTTGCTCTGTCTAACAATATCTCCTATGTTTTTTTTTACTTCTACACTTTTGCAGCATTGGACATGTTTATTAAAATTTACAAATATTATTAATTTTGCTATTATTATTAAGTGTATATATTTATTTATATACTTATTAAATTTTATTTTATTTTTCTTATCATTATTATTACTATTATGTTATTATTATTATTATTATTTAAATTTATTTCCATTTTTATAATAACTATTAAATATTAATCTGAACATA
>JAJMLV010000228.1:11076909-11088868 GCA_027123465.1 Erythroxylum coca | reverse complement strand
TTATTCCGTCGCAATATACCGACTCTATATGGTCCGTCGGTATATTTCCGTCGCCATATGACGATTTTCTTGTAGTGTATTTTTAACAACTTTAAATCATTCTTCAACAAAAATAAACTTCATCATGCTCTTCACTCTCTCCAATCAAGGTCCTCAAAGTTTAGTATATGACACAGTATATTAGTGAAAGTGACGATGCAATTCATTCTCTTACCATTTTCGCTACATACAATAAAGTGCAATGCATATGTGGCACAAAGAGAATTACGCAAATAAGCATTTCCTACTTATTTCACTAAACTTATCTTGATCATGAGCGTTTCGGTGGGCATAATAAAGAAAACTGAAAACTTTTACCTAGTTATATTAAGGTACCTTCCCAAACAAAATCTCACATAGAGTTTTTCCATTCAGAAGAGGGGAGAGCGTTTCATTTATCAAGTAATTAGCAGTCAACACACACTCCCCCAAAATTGTATGGGCAAGCCTACCTGAAAATGTAATGCCACGATTACATTTAGGATATGTCTATGTTTTCGTTCCTCTCGTTCATTTTGTTAAGATGTGTCTATACATGATGTTTCACGCAGTATACCATGTTCTTCAAAATACGATTTTAAACAAGTAATTTTTTTCCCATTATCACTATAAACAATTTTCACTTGTTCTTAAATTGTCGTTCAGTCATGGTACAAAAAATCTTAATGACTTGTGGAACTTTACTTTTTCAAATAACAAATATACCAACCCAGTATGTAAAAAGTCATAAGTAATAGTCAAGAAATAAATTGTACCACAATATGCAGGCATTTTTATTATTTAGAAAAAATTCTCGAGTTTGTTTCGCCTTATAACATGCATCACAAGGTTCCAACAAATCATTACCACTATCAAAATAAAAAAAAAATACAATATTTGTTCAGAAGGATGTCCACAATTCTTACAAGTTTATTTCTCCTGTTTTATTTGCTTTAACTGGTATCACTGTTCAAAAAAGATTATTGGATTTTAGAACCAGAATTTAACCCAAAAAATGGAATAGAAAAGAGATGATACAAGAAGCAATTTATTGATGAGTTGCATTTTATATTGACGCCTAAATATATAAGTAATGAAATAACAAACTTAGCTAATATCTCGATAAATATTAAGCAAATAAATCAAAAATTAAAAGTTTAAATCATAACAGATAACAACTTTATCTTAACAGATAAAATTTTATCTTCTAACAAATAACATATCTCATCTTTACTACTCTGTCTTACTACTCCCAAATTTTATCTTTAAACAAAGATTACATTTTTAACAACTTTGAATCATTCTCCAACATTCTTTCTTGACTCAAAGTTATAAAACTTTTTGAATTTGATGATGTACTTCCCATCACTTTTCAATAGTTGGAGCACATCTCTCCATAATTCTTTTCTTTGGGGCAATTCTTTCTATTCTTTAACATGAGCTCTTATCTCATCACTTATCTCCATATAATACTTCTCTTTATGATGCGTCTTGGTGCATTTCTCACCAACTAAAAGAGGTTGTTTTCTTCAATCACTTGCACTGTATTTGCTTGTTCTCCATTGTTGAACTTGTAATTCTTTTTTTATAAAACATCGAGACTTCCCTTTATGCCAATAGTCTTTCTCTTCACGACCAAACTTCTCAGAATGATCATATTGAGAAATATTTCCTTTTTTTATGACAGAGTCTTTGCTAGATAGGCTCCTTCCACCATCTTTTCACTTTTTTGGTCCCTCATTGCCCTTCTTTGCTCTTGAGCTTGTAAAGTATTAATCACTTATAAGTCCCTCAAGATTCTTGAGAGTTCTGATATCATGTTGAATTTTAGAACCAGAATTTAATCAAAAAATAGAATAAAAAAGAGATAAGAAAAGAGACAATTTATTGATAAAATGCACTTTACATTGATACTTAAAGCCTAAATATACAAGCAATAAAATAATAAAATTAACTAATATCTTAATAAAGATTAAGCAAATAGATCAAAAATTTAAAGGTTTAAATCATAACAGGTAACAACTTTAATTATCTTAACAGATAAAACTTCATCTTTTAACAAATAACATGTCTTATTTTTATTACTCTATTTTACTACTCCCAAATTTCATATTTAAATGAAGACTACATTGTTAACAACTTTAAATCATAATTCAACAAAGATAAACATCATCATGCTCTTCACTCTCTCCGATCAACGTCCTCAAAGTTCAGTGTATTACACATAGTATATTAGTGGGGCTATTCATTCTCTTACCATTTTAGCTACACACAATCAAGTGCAATGCATATGTGGCACAAAGAGAACGTTACGCAAATAAACTCTTTTCACCCAAATGTAATTTTCCTCTATCACAATTTTTTGCTTCTCGATGGGAAGTCCTACTGGGCATGGTGTGATTTTGTAAACATCAATCAATGATTCAATGCCTCCATTCATGTGATGGGATGCTTTGGAGTCAATTAACCATTCACTTAATTTTTTCTAATCAGCAAAATGTTCAATTTCTCTTGGTTTATGAGCATTAAAAAAATAAATTTGCATTGCCCGTTAGTCTCCAGTTTAGCCCGAGTATGCCACTGTGGCGAGAATCATTCATAGCAGCAGCTTGCTATCTTATGCCTAAACATCCTAAATAGATACCAAATTTTCACAGTGCTTTTGGTGGAGTGAATTCTGATTCTAATACAACTTTGTGTACATCAATATATACGACTATACCTTCCTATCTTATGCCTAAACATCCTAAATAGATACCAAGAATAAATATTTTCTATAATACACTTAAAAAATATTTACAGCTAATTCCTTCTTAAAATGCACATTGTATTCCTAAGGTGAACCCTACAAAATTGTTCAATAAGATATTTTATTAATTTTAAATTAATTAAATAAAATAAAATTTAAAAGTGGTTTATGTTAACTAAACTCAATAATTGCAAGTTGGGACAAACAAGAAATAAAACTCACTACTCGCCCCTCAAATTTTTTGGTCCACTAACTCTGAATTAATTCTGTGTCAATTCATCTCAATCATTTATTTATGTGGTGGATCAGATTTCACTACTCAACGCACAAATACTGTACATAACAAGTGTTTTCCACTAGGAATACCTAAGGTACAAACAGTCATACCACACGCGGGAGTACAGGACATCACTCTCTGATAATCTAAATTATCAATTAGATGCATACAACCTACCATAAGGTATGCATATCTCGGGAGGTGTGACCCCAAAACGGTTTGATGTCATTGAAAGGCGAACTACATCCATTCGAATACACTAGTATGTTACTAAATTAATAATTTAAAATTTAAAATTGATTTAGACAAAATAATATCATTTTAAAAATTAATGGAATTGAATTTTAGATAAGAATATTAAAATCAGCTCGCCACCAACTTGATTGAGAGTTTAAATACTTTTAAACGAGGATGCATACATGCAGGCTTCAACTTTTCCTTGCTCCCAAGTCAAAGTGTCCAAGAAATAAAAAATCAGTAGGGTCGGGCCAAAATTATTATTTTTAGAAAACTCACTTATGTATTTTAAAACCAAATTAATGTTAAAGAGTATAATGTTAGGATCTTTTAACATTATTAATTTTATAATATAAGTTAAATTTTATTTTAATTGTTAGGATAAAAATACTCACTTTTAACTTTTAGTTTAAGTTTGAATATGTTTATATTCCACATTTAATTATCACAATAAATTGAGTCCAAATTTTTTAATACCATTTAATTTATTCTAAGAGTATGTTTGGTTCAACTTTTAAAGAGTGAATAAGCACTTTTTTCTATCATAGAAGGTATTTTTAAAAAAATTGAATGTTTAGTTATAAAATTCAAAAACACTTTTGTCATAGAAATAGCTTTTTTAGAAGCTGAAATACAGCTTTTTGAGAAGCTCAAATTTGGAGATTTTCAAAAAAGTATTTTTTCATGTAGATTTTTCATATCAATTAATGAGTCTATTTTTAGTTACTTTTATATTTATGTTTTACACATAATTCCCACAATACCCACAAATACATCTTCACGTTTATTTTCATATAATATTATTTGACTTTTTATATGTTTTAATATTTATTTTTTATATTATTTTTACTTATATCATAATCCATATAAAAGATTTGGTTACATATATTTTTATTTATATTTTATATAGTTTAAAATTATATAATAATTAATATATTGTATTTTGCATATTGTTTAACATATTTTAAATAATATTTATATGCATAAAAAATTTTATTACAAAATAAAATATAGTTAAAATTAAAATTGCTTTTTATTTTTATATTAACAAACAGTCTATTGTATGAAGTTTTTTTCAAAAAAATTCTTTTTTAAATAACAGTCAAACAATTAACTGACTTTTAAAAAAACTCTTTTTAAAAAAGTTTTTTGGCAAAAATTTTACTGCTAAAAGCTCTACTAAAATAAATCAATCCAAAATGGCACTAATTCTCTTTTGTTCTAAGATAATGTCATTTTAGATTTGTTTATATATAAAACAACATTATTTTAGAACAAAAAATAAAGTTAGAATAAATTAAAACATATTAACAAAGTGAAATTAAGAGGCTAAAAGATAAAATCGCACGCAATTCCATAACTTTGCGATTGCCCTGTATAGTGCGCGTTGGAGCGCTTTGTTCTTGTTAGAATCTTCTAACCTTGTGTTATTTAATCTTATTTTTATATAAATTTATGGACAAAATTTAATATAACGAGATAAGAATTAAAATTTAATAGAATAAGGCAACCGCCCGAAGACATCATAGATGATAGACGAACCACCCAATGAATGACACGTAAACTCTAAATAATAGAGGGCCAATAGAGTTTTTGCACTTGCCGACACGTCAAAAGGGGATTGTTGGGTTGGCAGAGAAGGGACACTCATGCAAAAACACATGGGCACAGGTCATCAGACCACCCACCCCAATTTTCAAAGCTAATAATACCAATGTTTTTTTTTATCAATAACAAAACCAATGTTAGTATTGGATATTAATGAATTGTATTTTTTTTTAAATTTTGATGTAATAAAAATAAATAATTAACTTATATATATATAAGTTAATATTTTGCTATGAGTAAGTCCCTTGTGGAAGGGTCCCAAGTTTTAAACGGATATTTACATAAGAGCGGGTTTAAATTCACGGTCTCATTTAAACTAGAAGAGTCATTTATTAATTTATTTACGATTATCTTTATAATTTTTTAATTTAAATATAAGATTTTCCTATTTATAATCTTAGAATCACGAAAATCTGCGATAAAAAAGGAAATTCAAATTTACTCTTTTGATTAGACTAATTTCAAACGGCTTGTTTGTCTTCCAAACGCAGATAACTCTCTTTCTTGTTCTTTAACAAAACTGCGAGAAGACGAAACCCGAAAATTCGATCTGAGAAGAAGAAAAGCACATTTTATAATATAGGAAGATAAAAGATGCGCATGATCATTAAATTGCGAACGACGATGAGATCAACGAAACCCCATCTAATGGGCTATTTGCTCTCCCTTTCACGCCAACTACCCATTTCTTCTAATTCTTCTTCTTCTGTCTGAATCCATCTTCTCTTTGATACACAAAGGTGATTGAATTCTAGTTGTTTGATTGAATTTTCGGTTTTCATTATAGTTATGTCGAGTTGGGGCATTTCCAAAGTCTTCACCTTTTCTGATTGTTGAAGCAAGGGTGGATTGCTATTTTGAATGATATATCCATCTTTTTTTTGTTTTTTTGTTTTTGTGGTGTTTGTGATGTGGGGTGGTGTCGGTAGTGGGTGAAAGTTGATTCATACCTCCCTTATTTGTTTTTTAAGCAATGCACACTTACTACACTTTACTTAATTCCGATTCGTTAACGACTTTGATTGAATCTATTGTTTGTTTGCACTTTGAAGGTTGGGATTTGCATAAAGTAAAGAGAAAGATAGCTCTGCAATTGGACTGATGTGCGATGCAGAGATCACGTAGAGCTCTTCAACAAAGAAGAGCTTTAGAGAGGAGCCTCACTGGAAAGAATCGCTCTCGCTTGCGCTTGCTTTCTCTGTCTCTAATTTTTGTTTCGTGGGTAATTGTCTTCCTATTGAGTTCCCGGTTCAATGGCGGTGATGCTTATGTGGGTGAGTTTTCTGTTTAATTCACTACTTCTATTTGTATCGTCGTCATTTATTTCTCTGGTGATGCTTATGTGGGTGAGTTTTCTGTTTAATTCACTACTTCTATTTGTATCGTCGTCATTTATTTCTCTGTTGCCTTTGAGATGATAGTTTGTTTCCAGAAAAAGGAACGGTTCTTTTTCCATTGTTAGTTGGATTGCAAGTCGATTGTCTAGTTGATTGTGGACATATGTGATCGCATTTCTAAGAGTTGTGACTTGGTTTCAGCTATTAGAAAAATATAAGAACGGGCATTTTCTATCTGTGTTCCTCTTCACTGGTTTCTGGGAACATATTTCTATATGCAGTAGCTCCCAGCTTGTAAGAGTGCATGTATGCTGCGGCACTAGGATTCTCACATTCTGGCTCGGCCTTTTTTCTTGCAATGCATGGCCATATCTCTTCAATGCTTCATGTAGACACGAGCTTGACTTCTCTGAATTTATCAAATCTGTTAATTTCTTGATAAGATTTGTACTTTATTATTGGTGCATGATTACATAAGCGAATTTGTCCTTGATCGCCTTACATCACAATGGTAGTTAGTTACAAGCTGATTGATATTTGTCCTGATGTAGATGGATATATAATACCTGCAATTAGCACATCAATGTGGAACGCTGACAGGCTTGATGATACAAAGAACTTGAACTCCATAGAGAAAAGTCCACCAAAAGATGGTGCTTCTCTCCAGCCTGATGGTAGTTCAGTTACTGATGCTGCTGAAAACGAAGGATCCCATGATGTTTTGCTTACTAGTGAAGAAAACACAAATGATGCCTTGTCACTTGAGCAACCTGAGGTAAACTTTGGTTCAGTTATGAATTCTGAAAATAATCCGTTAAGAACTGAGCGTCTATCTCGTGTTACACTTCCTGGTTTTGATGAATTCAAAAGCAAAGCTCTCGGCTCTAAGAGCAAATCTGGGACAAGTCAAGCTGGAGGTTTGACTCATAGGGTGGAGCCCGGGGGTAAAGAGTACAATTACGCTTCTGTTTCAAAGGGGGCAAAGATTTTGGCTTTTAACAAGGAAGCAAATGGAGCAGCAAATATACTGGGCAGAGACAAGGACAAGTACCTTCGAAACCCATGTTCTGTGGATGGGAAATTTGTTGTGATTGAGCTCTCGGAAGAAACCTTAGTTGATACAATTGAAATGGCAAATTTTGAGCATCACTCCTCTAGTCTAAAAGATTTTGAACTTCTTGGCAGCTTGGTCTACCCAACAGATGTTTGGGCCAATCTTGGAAATTTCACAGCTGCCAATGTAAAGCAAGCACAAAGGTTTACACTTCAGGATCCAAAATGGGTGCGGTATTTAAGGATGAATTTCTTGACCCATTATGGTTCAGAATTCTACTGTACACTCAGTGTCATTGAAGTTTATGGAGTGGATGCTGTTGAGCGCATGTTGGAAGATTTGATATCTGTTCCAGATAATTTGTTTGCTTCTCACGATGGAAATGGTGAGCAAAAACACATTTCTTCTCAGTTAGCATCCAAGAAGGATGAAGATATATATCAGGATTTGTACAAAAAAATAGAACCTGACTCTTCTGCTGAAAACCCAAAAGTGAAGCCTGAAAACTTTAATGGTAACGCAGCCAATGCAGTTGAAGAAATTCGCCATCAACAATCTGGCAGGATGCCAGGAGACACAGCTCTTAAAGTATTAATGCAAAAAGTTCGCTCTCTAGACTTGAGTTTATCTGTTTTGGAGCGATACCTGGAGGAAATCAATTCCATATATGGAAGCATTTTTAGAGATTTTGACAGTGATTTGCATGACAAAGACATACTAATAGAGAAGATCAGATTGGACTTAAAGAATCTACTCGAAAACCAGCAAGTTATAGTATGTGATCTCTTAGTTGGTGCGAGTTTTGGTTTATGTTATATTCTGAGAAAGATACTTATTTTTCTCATGCTTTTTAACTCTTTGCAGGCCAACGATGTTGATGATCTTTTGATTTGGAAATCCTCGGTTTCCACACAATTAGATGCCCTCCTTAAGGGCAACTTTCTCCTCAGGTGCTTTTTATTTTTATCATCATCCAACGTTAACCCATAAGCATATTGTAATAGGTGTAAAAGATATTTATATTCAGTTTTCTTAGTTTCCTAAGTTGTTTAGTTGCAAATTATTATTGATTTTACATTGGAATTGAATTTGGAAAAATATATCTAGACCTTGAAACATTTTAAGGGATATTGATTAAGCTTTGTTTTAGCATTAAAGAGGGAATAGTACATAGTGGGTTCTTGTAGGCATACAAAATATTTCTCAATCCACTAACACTCGGATATTCTGAATTGACTGTCACATTGATCCTACATGACAACCAAATCTATATAAGGTTTTATCAGTGAGGCACTTCATTTATTCTCTTCAATACTGTTCCTTTTCTTAAAGTGGAGGAGTTATGTTCGGAAATATTATTGTATGCTTACATATTACGTGAAGGATAGGCTTTGATTAATTAGTGAATTACAGGTCTTATAATTTGTTTGGCACGCACTGATGGCCAAACTTTCCTTGTGTTAATGTACTTAAATTTTGGATTACATGAGCATGTTGCATCTTATATTTTTATATGGAAGCTAGCTACATGTCAATTGTGGACTTGCTACATTTCAATCGTGTGTATAGTGAACAAAATTGAATGGATCTCTTAGCTACCATGGGCATTTGAAACAATGCATACTAAGTTCCTTTATCTGCAAATTTTGAATGGATCCTGGGCTAGCTGGGGCATTTGAGAGGGTGCTTACGAGGAATTCAATCATTCTCTTGTGTCCTTTATCTACATCACTTATCATTCTAACATGGTTGTTTTTGTTAGCTTCTGTTTGCTTTCCATATGTTTGTATTCTTGTTTTGATCACTAAGTCACCACGGTAATTTGCAGGTCAACCATTGAAATGATAAGAGAGAATCAGGCATCTATGGAGAATAAGGGCATGGTGATATTTCTAATATGCCTAATTTTTGGGTCTTTGGCTTTCATGAGGCTACTGGTAGATATGTTGAGAAGAATGTATTTTCTATTTATTGTTGAAGATACAAAAACATCCGGGAAATTTTGTTTCATGAGCCCTTCCTGGATTTTACTATTGAGCTGTAGCATCATTATGTTGATATTAGCATTATAATCTTTTGCTCCATATGAAGTTGCCTCTGGTTTTGTTTTGAATTAGCGACCTCGGGATCTTTTATTAAGAGACAAAATATGAACTTGTGTAATGTCTCCCCAGCTGGTCTTTGAATAAATGACATTGAAAAGAAAGAAAAAGAAAAGATATGATGCATGCCACATAGTCTCTAGTTTCTAAGCTATTGCACCAACTTTGGAGACTTGCTATTCTACTAATTTATAACCTGATCCTGTAACTATAGCGCTGCAAATGGTTAAAGGCAGCAAGCACATGGCAGTAACCTTGAGAGTATCTCATCAAGTTTTTCTTTTGGTTAAAGACGTAGGACAATTCATGTCTGGCTTAAAGTATTGGTCACTGATAACATGCCTCTAAAGATGGCAGTAGGTCTAGAGATGGCAGTAGGTAGGCTTAGGCTTGGCCCAGTTTTAGTCTGAATATATTTTAGTTAAAATTTAAATTATCTAATTCAGTTCAAGATTTGGTCAACTCAACTCAAACTGAATCTATTAACTTCAAATCGGACCAGGATTTAGACTCCAATATCTTGCCCCGGGAGAATCTAACATTCTTTCAACTTGTTGCTTATAGCGGGTTAATTTGAAGTATAAATGTGTAGGTGTTAAATATGTGTGAAGTATTTGAAATCAATTGGGATTAATCATGCTAGAGATTGGGTGATTTAGTTTTGTAGAATAGTTCTTGCACTATTTATGTAACTAACCTCTTGCATTCTCTTTTTTTTTTTTGGGTAGGATAAAATGAGTAGTGTTCACAAAAGCAGCACACCACCTAACATAAGAGACCCCTATTAAATCATGATCAAGCCATCTATAAACACTAGGAAGGGCTTGTCTCAAAACATGAAAACTAGGAGGAAAATCAAAAGCAAGGTGGAAAAGGGAGTTGACAGCAAAATTCCGTTCTCTATAGATGTGAGTGAGTTTCACAGTATTAAAGCATTTCAGTAGGTCGAGGATTCTAGCAACAAGAGAGGAACAACCTGAATTTGCTTGGACATCACCATTCAACATCTTGACAACAATCTCATTATCACTCTCAAAAAGAACATCCAAATAAGCAAGATTATAGGTGAGATGAATCCCATGATAAAGGGCCCACAATTCAGTGCGAAGAATAGAGTAACGACCGGTCTTGAAAACAAACTCATGTTTCCAGCGACCATTATGATCACGAATTAAACCTCCACCTGCAACAATCCCCATGGTGACAACCAAAGAAGCATCAATGTTGAGCTTCATAAAAGGGGAATGTAGACATTTCTAAAAAAATTAACCTTGAAAAAGAAGGATTATTATTCTCCGAAGGCAACTTGTTGAAGGTATCTTGGAACAATTCAGCTTCAGAAATAGTACGCTGCAAGAGATTAAAAAAGGGAGAAACACTAGAATTAAACACTCTGTCATTCCTTTGTTTCCAAAGGTTCCCGTAGCCTAAACCAAAAATAGTAGACCAATTGAGATGATCATGAGAGAGATGGGAGTTTTTCAGATTCAATAACAACCAATATGCTAAATTAACATTCCAAAAGGAGCTCAAATTATTAACATCAGTAAAAAGATGTCAGAATTGAACAGCAACATGACAATCACAGAGAATGTGTAGAAGGGTTTCAGGCTCATCGTTACAAGTATCACAAATCCCAGAGTCACTTAAGTGTCTTTGTTTTCTTTCATCATTAGTTAAGACTCCATTATTTAGGGCTAGCCAAAAAAATATTATGATTTTTTGAGGACCTTGCCACTTCCAAATCAGATTCCAAGGAAAGTTATGAGAAGGAATGTAATTTCCAGAAAGAAAATCATACGCAGACCGAAAAGTAAATACTCCTGAAGAAGACAGACCCCAAAGAAGGGAATCCTTACCACAAGTATTAGAGGGCACAAGTGTAGCAGTAATATAAGAGCAAATTGAAGTGGGAAGCAATTGAGAAAAATACTCCCATCGCCAATCTCCATCATCAGTAGTAAAAAAAGAGATAGTTTTATCAATCATATTATCTGGAATAGGCCCACTAGCGATGTGCTAGAAAGGCTCTGAGACACCCGGCAACCATCTATGTTTCCAAAATTTGACCGTGCATCTATCACCTAATGCCCAGAAAGCGTTAGAAATCACAGCATCCCAATTTGCAATGACCAAACGCCATAGAGGAGCATAAGAAGCAGGAGCAACAAGATTATGTGGGATATCAATGTTGAATTTGTATTTAGACCGAAGCACTTTAGTCCATAGACTGGTAGAATCTGTCAAGATATGCCATCCAACTTTCATAGCATATGCTAAATTAACTACACCAAGGTTCCTCAAACCCAACCCTTCAGATCCTTTAGAATGCTGGACTTTATCCCAAGCAACGAGAGATAGACTACTTTTGTCATCTTCCTTTGTGAATATGAAAGTCCTGCTGATTTTTTCATCTCATCACAAATAATAGCAGGGATCTTAGAAGTTTGCATGGCAAAGAACGACATTGAAAGAAAAGATGAATTTGCCAAGGTAACACGACCTGCAAGGGAAAGACGACTAGAATTCCAACTCAAAATTTTTGCCTTCATTTTATCAAGGATATACCCATAGCTC
>JAJMLV010000228.1:10991811-11002727 GCA_027123465.1 Erythroxylum coca | reverse complement strand
AACCACTATAATTGCACGCGTATTCGACCTCTAACGATATCAAAATAAATGTTTTAAGAACTGCAAGTAGTGTAAAGAAGATTAGATAAGAAGTACCAGCTTTTTTATAACCTAAGTTTATTATAGAGTTTGAACATTTTAGTAATTTAAGTGAACTGATTTTAAATTATACTTAAATCCCAACAAAGTCAAATAAGATCCAATATCTCATATCAATACTTATTATTAAATATCTTATATTTAATACTACAGTTTTTCAAACTTTATAATTTTATGATAATTTCATTTACAATAAACGTTAATCTTATAGACTTTGTCATATACATATGCATCGATATAAATTAAATATTACTTTTGAATAATTATGTTACTTAAATGTAACATAAACTAGTATACTATATTTTTCCTTCTCTCGCTATTTTTTTGTTTGGAGTTTCTTGCTTGCTACCAAAATAGCAAATTATACAAATCCACAAATAATCTTTATCCGGAGTTATGGGTTAGTCCTTTTCATTTCTTCCTCTTTTCCTATGGTCATGATAGATCTAGGAGGTGAGCCCAATTCTGGCATTTGATATGCTGAGAAACTTGTGGATCTCTTGGATATTGTCTTCTAGCTCAAACATGAAGGGTAATAATATTCCTTAAGATTGGGGACCTTATAGCTCTTTGGAGATGGTTAATTGGTTGGACATTATTTCACTAGAGAGGTACCATTGTCATTCAGTAGTTCTAAACGTGTGTACTTTTGTTGATTTCAGTTCCATGTATGATTTTTAGCTCAGCTCCTTACATGAGGTATATTCTGGGATTCCCTCATACTGACTGTTCTAAGATGTGGGTTTGATTTTTCAGTACCACCAAGAATTTTGCCTGATTGCTTCTTTCTTTTATTTGTTTTGTCTTTAACTTCCAACGGATTGGCTGTATTGATGATTTAAGCAACAATAATCTCTCTCCTTCCCTTCGTTTGTGAAACTTAAACATATACCAACTATATCGAATAGCCATGAAGCCGATTCTCCAATTTCTCTTAAAGTCATTAAAAGCTCGATCCTACTTTTCCACCGTCATCTTATCTGTGATTGTCTCTTGTGCTTGGGACTCACTCTGGTATACAGCAACTTTATTATGTGCCCAACAGCCCATCCCAATCTTTAATGCCACAAAACCATACCTGTAATACCTGCATATAGTATTAAGTATACAAAATCAAGTAATTAGAGATTCTCATCTTTTAAATATAATAAGTCCATAACCTTTGTTAATTGTAGGTAATATAAAATATGTTTAACTCTATTTCAATGTATTTCGTTGGAAAAAAAAACTAAATCTTACTAATAAATTATAGTCTAGTATAATTATTAAGATAAATTATCGCACCAATAGAAGTAACCTAGTTTTTAATCATTATCTTCAGGTCTAAGTGTTTAACGTCAAATGACCTTACAATCATAAGAGAACTAACTGGATGGGATTTATCCATGTAGAAATACTTCAATTCACAATAAATGAATTGATAGAAAATATAATTTTTGACTTACCTAAATATTCCATTTTACATAACTATCATTAGAATTTTTCGTAAGGACGTATGGAATCGGCAGCATATCCCTTCGCCAATGATACCATATTTGTTTTATATTGCTTTAATCTATAAATTAGAGCCTTTACAATTTCAATGAGTACGAAATTAAAATCATTCATTTCATATAGTTTAAATCCTTCGGGATCTTCAATTAACTCAGCTTGAATTACTTCTTACTATTTTTTCTAATCATATCTTTGATAACATTCCTCAATACTTCTTAGATTAGGATCATCCTATGAAATATGTATGACAATTGCTTAGGCAAATACATCATTAATTTCAACTTGTCCATGATCTCAAACTTCATCTTTACATGTATATTAATTGAATATAATTTTCATGTTCACATGAATTTTAACATTTACACAAGTCTCAAATGAAGTATTATCGTACCTTGACATTACATCCCCTTTTGAAATTGATTATTTTTAATTTTATGATGCACTTTTACATTGTTTTCTTCGGAAGTTTTTACTTTACTCATGGTTTTCATTACTTTAAACGTGGTGTAGATTAATCTATAACGATAGTAGTTTGTCCTATCGAGACATATATTTTAAGTCCTCTAAATATTTTTCTTCGAATTATTTGTTGTATAAATAGCCTTAATATTTTAATTAAGTAGTACTTCTCTCCTATTTTTTACCCTAAATAATTTCTTACTTATTTTTTTATTTATTTTTGTTATATTTGGTACAATTTACTCTCGTAGTTATCTCTTTTTTCTTTGTTTATGTATTTATTTACATATTTTGTCTTGTAATGTTAACCTTTACCATGTTCTATATATATATAGTATTATATAATTTTATATGTTTACTTATATATATTTACTAATATTTTATATTATTATTAATTTACATTATATATGAGTCTTTTAAAAACAGTTTTTCTATGATATAGGAGTAAAACTGTATATGATTGAACTCCTTCATATTTTACATTCCAGCGAGACTCTCGTTGGATGTTGTATTCTTAACCAGAATATAAGATTTAATCACCCTTTTTGTGTCAATGAAAATATATGGCAATTCATCGGTAATATTCTGCAAATTAGTTATCCTTTAAACTTTTAGTTCAAATTGATTCATTTATAATCACGACCAATAGCTTAAACATATTTCACATAAAATTTATTCATTATTCAAGTGATTATTTCTCTCCCCCTAAAGGTGAAAAATAATTATAAAAAATTTTAATTCATAAATTTTTCTATATTTTTAATTTAAAAAATTAGCGAGAACGGACAATGTCATTCCTAATTTTACCAAAAAAATATCCACTAAACATGTGCAAAAATTAGTTCAAGAATAAAGTATAGTTTTAAATTTTTATTTTTAAAAATAATTTAACAAACAGTCAAAAACTTTTAAGTGTCTCTAATATAAAAATTTTTAGGCAATATAAATTTATTATCTCTTAATGAAAATAAATTTTAATTCAATAATTTGTTAACTAATTTTTTTAGATGAAATAATTGTTTGAATATTATAAGAATCTATCTATTTATTTCATCAATAAATACTACTCAATTTAATTGCTAATAACTACAAAAGATTAGTTGTTTTTAAACTACAAGGACAACCTAATTGAATGGAACAAGAAAACATTTTTGTCTTAAACCCTACAACTTGTTGACTATTATGATAATAATAATTTAGTAAGAGAAATTAAATTATTTATTAAACATTTTGGTATTTTTGATTTATTGTTGTTTATAATTATTATTAGTTGTTGTCGTGGAAAGCAATTACTCGTAACATCACAATAAATAAACAATCAAGTACTACAAAACGGAAATATTAAAGTTCTGGTTGGTTTCATTTTTTTTTGTTATAATTTTTAATAAATATAGTTTTATTTTTATTACTGACGATAAATACTTATTAGATAAAACTTAAATATAAATATTTTCATTAATTAAGTTTATTTTAATGCCTTATATAATATTTGTAATAAATTATCAATAAAATTATTTTATTTTATGAAAATACATAATTTAAATTTAAATTTTTGTTTTAAATATAATTTAATTATAAAATCAAAATTTATATGAAATTTACATATTCCGAAGATATTTTAAATTTTATTATATTTATTAATAATTATTAATTTAATTAAAATAAATAAATACACAAATAAAACTATTTATAATTGTTATTAATAATTAATTTTAATTAATTAAATATATAAAATTAAATTATTTATAATTTTATTAATAATTAATATATTAAATAATATATATTTAGTTAATAGAAAATTAAATTATTAAAAATGCAACAGAAAATAAAAATCTCTTTTATGTTTTAGTAAGAAAAAAGTTCAAATAAGTAAAATTTTTATTAAAAATAAAAATAAAAAGTAAACAGTATAAACTGTTTGAGATATGTCTCCATTTAATGCACGATTTCCCACCTCAAATTCTTCTTGATTTGATTACTGATTATTTAAATTGAAGAATTTAAATTATTAATTAGTTTATTAATTTATATTAATTATGAAATTAACATACAATTATAAGAGTTTACCAATTTGTATCATGATCAAATTACCCCTCACTTTAATTTTTATTACTACAAAAGATTAATTGTTTTTTAACTACTTTGACAATTTAATTGAGTTGGGCAGCAAAACATTTTTGTTTAAACTTTAGACATTTAGAGAAATGTTTTAAAAACTAAACAAGAAGTTAAATTGATAAAGACAAAATGTTTAAGATTTAAATAGTTCAATATTAGATAGTTTAAAATGTTATATTTACTCATTAACTGAAAATTAAATATTGTTTTTACCTATTAACTGAAAATTAAATACAATTAAAAATTTTAAAATATTATTGAAATATATTTTTACTTATCGAAAAATTTTAAATTTAATTAAAAAAGATATTATTAAATAAAAATTAATTAATTAATTTTATATTATAAGAATTTATTAATTTTGAATGATTAATTAATAAATTATTTAATTTTTAACAATAAAAATTGTTAAAATAAATTGAATTGAATAGTTAAAACTAAAATGGGTGCAAAATTTATAAAAATAAACCTACTATTAAGTTTTTTAATTATTGTTTTAGAATTCGTTGACTGAGTGTGATTATTATAACAATAATACAGTAACAGAAATTAGTCAATTACTGCTTCATTTTCTGACATAGTCTTTTAAATCTTTTTATCGGATATCTCAATCTATAATTTTATAATATCTAGATCTTATTATTTTACTACATAATTATTTAATAGTCACAATGTCTCCAAACTCTGCCGACAGGTAGTGTTGAACTTTCAACGTCATAAGGTCATTATGACGTTGAAACAATATAACAGGATCTAGATATCCTCAAAGTGTAAATAAATACACAGCTGTTAAAATTATTAACATATTTAGAAACAAGCCTTGGCCCGTGTCCAGAAAAGACTTCACTCTCGAGACGTCAATGTCTGACAAACCTCTGAAACTACCTCCGTTACCATGGAAGGTCAAGCTCTTTGTCTCTGCCCTTTCCTTCGCCGTCGACGTCACTCGTCGCTCAGACGGCTCCGTCAACCGACGTCTCATGAGCCTCTTCGACCTCAAAGCCTCCCCCGCTAAGAAGCCTGTCAATGGTGTCAAAACAATTGATATTACAATCGACACCACTCGCAATCTCTGGTTTCGCCTCTATATTCCCACCGACGCAATCAACTTGAAGGGTTCTAACAACGACAGCGGATTGCCTGTCATTTTCTTCTTCCATGGCGGTGGCTTCGTTTACATGGCCGCCGATTCAAATCCTTACAATGACTTCTGCCGTCTTCTCGCCAGAGAACTCCCTGCATTTATCATCTCTGTCAACTATAGACTTGCCCCGGAGCATCGTTATCCATGCCAGATTGATGATTGCTTTGATGCCTTGAAGTTCGTTGACAGTACAAAGATTGAAGATTTTTCAACCCATGCAAATCTCAAAAACTGTTTTGTGGCAGGAGATAGTGCAGGTGGCAATTTGGCGCATCACGTGGCGTTCAAAGCAAGTGAATACAAATTCAACGACCTTGAAGTCATTGGCAACATATCGATACAGCCGTTTTTTGGAGGAGAAGAACGAACTGAATCGGAGATAATGCTCAATGGAGCTCCGTTTGTGACTACTGAGAGAATGGACTGGATGTGGAAGTCGTATTTGCCAGAGAATTCAGACAGGAACCACCTGGCGGCTAATGTTTTTGGGCCAAACGGAGTGGACATGTCGGGGGTGAAGTTTCCACCAACAATGGTTGTTGTCGGAGGATTTGATCCTTTAAAAGATTGGCAAAAGAGGTACTACGAGGGGCTGAAGAAATGTGGGAAAGAAGCGTATTTGGTTGAGTATCCAAATGCAATTCATTCATTCTATGCATATCCAGAGGTGCAGGAGTCACATCTGTTCATCAAGGAGTTGAGTGAGTTTGTGCAAAAGATATCAGCTGATAGCCAATAAATGAAAAAAAAAAACTTGTGATGTTGCTCAACAATTACTTTTCCTGGGTTTGATCCTGCACAAGTTGTTTTCTATCAGATCTTATGTTTCTCCTATCTGTTTTTCATATCAATAATAAAATTCAGTGTTCAAGGACTTGACAAACTGGCAGTAAGATTTGAAGTATAGAGTTGTTGATTTCTCCATTTGTCTTGTGTTGCTCAGAAATCTCAGAAAGCCCATGTCCATCTCATACCTTGAATATAAAACTTCTCATCATTTCTTTCTCATGAATAAAAAAAGCATGAAAATGTTGAATTTTTTTAAAAATTTGATTGAGGGGTAGCTTAATGATTGGCAGCCTCTCCCTAAATCCAAGGGATTCTAACTTCAACTCGAGTCGTTGGAAGTGTGTTTCACCGAGTTATACATATATACTACTTAAATTACTACACAATCTTATTTCATAGTTAATAAATAAACGAGCATTAAATAAAAATAAATTAATTTATGAATTATTTAAATAACAATATCAAATTATGACAAAATCTAAAGTTATTTTTAATGTTTTTCATAAATTATACTGTGCCAATAGACTATTTTTTTATTGATGATGTGTCATTTTTTTACCGAAAATGTCTAGCGATCGTATCTAATAAATTTTACTAAATTTAAAAAACTTAAAAATCTCAAAAAGAAAAGTAGAACCAAAAATAAACTATCAAGATGTCCAAAACTAATTAAGCAAAAGAGATTAGTTGTATTATAAACACTAGATAAAGTAAGACAAAATTTCTTAATTTGTTTGTTATTTATGGAAAAGGCATGCTAGGGCTTTTTGGTTCTAATTTGTATGCCCAAAGCCCATAATCACTTCCTCTCTTATTCTTGTATTCCCGGACCAATAGCTTCTCTTCTCGTCTCTGCTTTTAAACCTCTGCGCTTGTCTGGGGTCTCCTCTTACTCTTGCCTTCACATCGCTTAACTCTTCACGGCTTAATCCACTATCTCGTTCTAACCCTTCATTGTCTCTGTTTCTCTCTTGCCTGTTGCCTCTGAGTGAACGAGAAAGTTGTGCACTTGTTGTGCTTCTCAGGTATGTGTTGATCAACATCGGCTTCACTCTCATTGTCGACCATCGTTTTCTTTTTTCTTATTTCGACGGAATTGATTAGTTCACCTGGATGTTAGGGCTGCATTTTGTTGCTGCCCATGTGATTACTTTTTAATATTTTCGCAATTTGGGTTCTGTTTTTTCTGGAATTTTCAGGAAGTTATTAGCTTTAGTGCTAATGCTAACTCATGTCTGGTGTTGACAGAAATAGCTGAGAAACAATTTTGAGATGATACATAGAGTTCCTTATGCATCATCAAAGTATAGTCTTTCAATTGTGTCTGTTCGTTACCTTGGAACAGTAGCCGATATTTTCGGTTTCTTACTTAATAACGCGATGGTTGGCGATAAGAGGTATTATTCAAGTTGTGCCATAGCTGATATTTTGGTCCGAAGAGGAAATTGGTTTGATGAATTCTTGAGACAGAAGTGTATTAATCTGAATGATGCCTTAACTATATTTAACCAAATGGTTCATATCCGACCTCTGCCTTCAGTTGTTCACTTTACCCAACTTTTTACTGCCATTGCGAGAATGGGAGATTACTCTACTGCGATTACCTTGTATAAACAAACAGAAGTTTTAGGTGTAAGGCATGATCCTGTTAGTCTCACTGTCATGCTCAATTGTTTCTGCAGTTTAAAAAGGGTCAATTTTGGTTTCTCTATTTTAGGAAAAATTTTGAAACTTGGATATGAGCCTGATCCAACAATATTTAACACTCTTGTACATGGGCTTATTATTGAGGGTAAATTGATTCAAGCCATGAGGCTTTTTCAAGAGATGGTGAAGAAAGGTTACCAACCTGATTTAGTTACTTACAATACAATAGTCAAAGGTTTATGTAAAACAAGAAATATTTCCGGGGCTCTTCAGTTACTTGAAAAAATGGAAGAAGTCGGTCATGAGCTAGATCCTGTAGCATATAACACCATTATAGATTGCCTTTGCAAGGATAAGCAGGTAACAGTGGCCATGAACTTATCCTCGAAGATGTTGGCTAAAGATATCCGACCTACAATTGCTACTTACAATTCCTTAATTTATGGATATTGTATACAAAACCAAATGGATGATGCATTGAAAGTATTCCATATGATGATTGGTCGGGGCTTTACTCCTAATGTTGTAAACTATAGCACCTTGATAAATGGATACTGCAAAAGTGAAAGAATAGACGAAGCTATGGAACTCTTCAGAGATATGCGTTGCAAAAATTTGGTGCCTAATGTGGTCACTTACACCTCTATTGTTGGGGGCTTGTGCAATGCTAATAGGCATCTTGATGCATTGCGGCTTCTTAAAGAGATGCAAGAATTTGGACCAACTCCTAATGTCATGACTTATGCAGTGCTATTGAATGGCTTGTGTAAATATGGGCATTTTCAGGAGGCACTGGAGATATTCCAAGCATTGCAAGAGAGCAGTATAAAACTTGATGTAGTGATTTATACTATAATGATCGAAGCTATGTCCAAAGCTGGTGAGCTTGACGATGCAAAGGAATTGTTTGACAGCCTTCCTACAAGGGGTTTGCAGCCTACTGTTGTGACATACACAACAATGATAAATGGACTTTGTTTGGAAGGTTTATTTGATGAAGCATATCAGTTATTCAGGAAAATGGAAGAACATGGCTGCTTGCCTAATAGACGCACTTATAGCACAATAATTCAAGGTTGTCTCCGAAATAACGACCTGTCAATGGCAACACAACTTATTCATGAAATGTTTGACAGAAAATATCCTGGAGCTGCTTCCACTGCAACTGATTTATCATTGATGTCCAGATAGCACAAGCTTGATGCCATACAATGTAGGAGTTCCAATGATAGTGGCGTTTCATATTTGAGATGTTTATCATTTTGAGAGACGTCAAATCCTTATATGTTGCCTTGTGCCAGTGCGCACAATCAAGATGTTTTATGTTTCAACTAAGAAGAAAGGCCAAGCAATGGCTCAAGAAAGTACAGAGTTGCAAAGAATTTGTTTGACATGTTCAATTGGTTGGTTAGTCTGACTGGAATCGTAGATCATTTTGTTTTGGAGATAAAATTGGTGAAAGCATATTTGTTACGTCAGTGACAGGACCAAAAACGTCAACAAGGACCATGGACAAGCCAAATACTTTCATGCCATTGTAAAAGAAAGGTTATATTACTCTAAAAGCATTCTTTTCATATCTGGCTTCTCTTTCATGAAGGATATCTGAAGTCTGTCCATTTCTTTGCAGTTAGCATAATGTCAACAGCATAGACTGGAGTTGTATATGGACATGGGACATCTGCTTTGACTTGGTGATGATACTCCTTAGATTTTCACTATTTTCAGGTTACACTCTGAACTAGAAAATTTTGGTATAACTTTGAAGGCAAAATTGTGTTTCAGATTGTTCCTTTTTTTTAATGAAGGTGCATATGGTTATTCAGGTAACATATGTTGATTTATAAAACTTCTTATGCAGACAGGCAGAGTGAGAGCTGACTTACTAAGAGCAAGTGCAGATGGTTGGCAGATGTTCCTGAAATTAAAATACAATTTTCAGTTGAGAAAAGCTTGATCGATGAAAACATTCCAAGTGAAGTGATATACAAAGACAAGGTAGCTAATTTCGTCTCGAGCCTTAGATCATGATTCACTGTGATACTAGCATGCATGCAACCATGCATCCATGAGAAGTGAGAACACCCTGTTTCTGTCTATATTCCTCTTGTGTGTTACTAGGTGGAGAGTATGAGCAAATTGCTAAGCTCAATCCATCCAATAAACTTGATCTATTGACTCTGAAATCGTATGTTTATATGTTGCCTTATCTGTTACCTACATTATTCTTTACGTAAAAGAAGGAATTTTAGGTCTACTTTTTTCCGTTAAAAAAAGTAATGTAGCATTCCACTTATTACTACTAGATGAAATCAAATCCTTGAATCAGTTAACCCTTAATTTTCCAGCTTCATTGTCACTTGATGAAGATACAACGTGACATACTAGCAGGCCTTGATTTGTAATATTTGTTTTAGTTATATCCGATTAGTACTCGATTCCTATTTGTATTATAACAATGCGACAATTTTTTGCCGCGTCAAATTGATTAGTGGTCTTCGACTGAACTTAGGGTACTTTCAACTGCATCTGTCTAATCTGCCATGAGTCTCCACTCTCTACGCAATTAGCTTATGCCCATGTTTGTCAATTAACGGATTGCATTAGTTGTTAGCTGACAGCGGATTATATTAACAAATTTGACCAGCAAATAATATCAGTTTTTATTTAAAGATGTTTGGTAAAATTATTTGTTTAATATTTATTTATGTATAAAATGACTTATGAGGTCTTGATTTAAGAAAAAAAAATTATAAGAACATGTGTATTATATCTTAGTTTTTTTAAAATATTTTCATAAGAATTTGGATTTTAAATGTTTAATTTCAAAAAAATTAAGTTTATTACTGTAATTAAAAAAACATAGAACATATAATAATAATAATAATAATTAAATTATTACTATTATCAGTACTATTATTATTTTCTTTTTTCATATTAATCAAGTTGAAATTCATTTTTTAGTATATTACTTATTTATCACTAACCTATATCTTTTGATAACTTAGTTGTAATAATGCATATTTTTCCTATATTTTGTTGGACTAATAACTTATTATTAAGGTAAGTTTTTAGATTCTCAAGTACGTTTTTTTAATTGTTTAACTATAATAGGGAAAAGGGAGGAATGTTTAAATAAAATCATAACCATAAATCAACCAGAAAA
>JAJMLV010000228.1:10953575-10969945 GCA_027123465.1 Erythroxylum coca | reverse complement strand
TCATTCTTGTGTTAGGTAAAACCAAACCAATCCATATGTACACTAACTATTAAATGGTGCATCTACAATTAGTGGTATACTATATTATTTCTATCTTTTATAACAATCTTATGTTTAAGTAGATTTGTATGTTCTAAATTTTGACACTACAAATAATAAACACATGGCTTCAAATAAAGTCCAAGCATGCATATCTCGATACTTAGCTTATTTCTATTTTTCTCATTAAAAACACAGTGGATAATGACAAAAGTCTTCAAACACCCAAATATTAGCAATCATCATTAAACAATCATAATAAAATAGATGAGACAGATTGTCCATCCAGCTCTAATACAACATATAAAACATAATTTTAAAATATAAAATTAACATTAACATTCATAACTTTAAGATCATAAATAAATTCTGAAATAATTAAAACAAAATATTAATTAATGCAAAAAAAATCATTATTATAGAGAAATAAAAAAAATTCCTCCATGTTCTCTATTAAAATTAGTTTCTCTTAAAACTTGATTGAAAAACTTTTATAACCCTAATTAGTAAAGAAAAAATTAATTTATACATGTATAATTTTTAATCTAATAAATCCATCAAATAACCAAAATAAATGATTAAAATTTATTATACTATTAAATAAGAAATACAAATCAAATAATTAATTTTATTAATATTATTATTAATACATATAAATTATGATCACCAATCAAGCCCCATTTTAACACTTACTGCTAATAACATATTCTGTTTCAAGATGAACAATCGTAAGTCTAACTCAATAAGTGGCATTGTAGGTTTTTGAGTTATATCAAATGTGTATCTAAATCCAACCTTATGAGTTGATGTTTGAACTGTAGTTATTGTTATATTACAATCCGTTGCGTGAGTAATCGAAGGACATTTCCTGAATAAAACACAACCAAGTGAATAAGCTGACTGCACTAAGGAAATATTCGTTGACAAAGAAAGAACTAACATGAGACTTCTGATAAAGACAATCAGCCAAAATTGGCTCACGTTAGTTCCAAAATCTAAAAGATTATATACACCTATTTGATGTTATGTTCAATACCCATGCCTAAGGAAAAAACACCTACAATTGCCTCAAGTTAGCTTGGATGAGTTTGGTAAGTTCTTTCGTGAAGTAATTGCGTGTCTCAGGCATTATTCGTCGGATCAAACATGAACACCTGCAAATATTAAACGATTAACTTGCAGAAGACTAAACCTGCTTTAATTGAATCTTAAATTTAATAATTCAAAGAAAAGTGGACCAATGGGCATTGATAACCTAACACAGAAAAATGGTAGCAAAAGCATTAACTATTTGGAATTAATCACAAACATAAGACGCAGATCATTAAAAATTTAAAAAAATCAACATTTAGATTAACCTAAAAGTGTTTATGTAGCTGGTTCAATTCTATCAATTGGATAACAACAATGTAAATATAGGTCTAGACAAAGTCGTAAGCCACTGTTTTGATGTCATTCCAAAGAACCTTTATAGACATGAAATAGAACATACCACGGCTTAGCACTCAGTTTGTCAAAGTGTTCCAATATGAACAGTATGCATGCCTCCTTTAATGAAACAGCATTGAAACCTTCTGATAACTCGTACATAAGCGAAATGTTTTCCACAGAAATGTCCTTAATAAGGCAAAACGAATTCATCAGATTAACTTTCAAATGTCAGCCACCATTGAGAAGCAACTCTGAAATTGATAGCTAACCTGTGCAATTGAGTACTCGCACAGTCGTTTGAGGCCATCTAGCAAATACTGGTCAGCCGCTCTGAGGAGATCCTGAGCAATATCAATATTCACATCCACCGTTCCCGTGTATATGAACCTAGAATCACACATAACAAATTATCAGACAGTGCAACTCACTTGCAATCATATTAGATAGCTGAAGAATTTCAAACTCGTACCTCATCATCAACTCAAATACAACCCATCTGATATTGGGAATCTCCACATCTTGTGCATCTTTCTCCTGCAAATTAATGTCTTTAGGAGCCAAGCACACAAGCAACTATAAAGAGGTGATGAAAAGGAAGAATTTTAATACATTCCAACTATAACTGCGTGCATAATGCATGTATCAGATGAAATGAAGAGCCAAATGAGCAACAGTGACAGACTTGAATGAATCAATTCTTACCCTGTAACCCCCATCAAACATTGCACGGAAAGCATCCGAAGAAGCAAGAAGACAGATTCTGTGTGCATAGAATCGCTTTCCTGTTGATAAATTTAACAGAAATTTAAGGATTACCACAATAAAGCTTCCACATCTAACAACACAAAAAAGATCTTAAGTATATCAATTCATAAAAATGAACATGTAGAAGAACGGTTACCTACCTTCAACTAAAAATGTAACATCAGACAGGGTAGGATTATTCACATATTGCTCGCCCAGATATACCTTGAGTAGAAATTAAGTATAAAAGTTAAATTTCTTGTTCTCTAAAAATCTCATCTATTAGCTAAAAATTAGCTAACAAAGACAGAAGCATAAATCAGATCGGAGTCCTAATAGACCACTAATAATGATAACCTTTCATGCTTTACAATCACAGGATACCCATTTGTGGAAACAGGGATCTGGGACAATGCAGGGAAGTAACTCACAATTGAGAGCCACTTTACTTTCTTATAGATAATTGCTAAACTAAAAAAAGAAGCAGTTGCCAAAATAATTTGGTCATACCAGACATACATAACCACTCGCTGGAGAAAACAATTCAAAAGAACAGACCGCAAGCAACAATTGTGCTTATCTACGTACATTTCTTCCTGATCTAGTAAACTAAAGTTTGAAGTCCATATTTATGTACTAAATAGTGGTAAGCATACAAGCATATGAAAAAAAAGGGGACATTGTTGCAATCCTTGAGATTATTTTGTGCACAGACTACAGTAGAATACTACATTAATTACAATGACAAAAAACTTTATCCCATCAATTCCTACAAAAGGACTTAATAAGATTTTTCTAAAACTGTTATCAGTAGAAAATTATAAGTTTTAGAAGAGGATAGAACCAGGAAAATGTTGGAAGTGAAACAACCAAAAACTTATTCATTCTTAAATAAGAAAACATGACAAGTCAAATGAAAAAAAAAAGATTGAACAAAAACAAATGGCAATTCACCTGTGGGGTTGGAGATAAAGGACCTGCATCCACAGGAGAGACTGAAGTAGCTTTTGTGGCCAACCTGTGCAAGGCCACTGAACCATCATGTTGCTGCTTCAGGTTTCCAGACTCAAGAAGCCCCAGCAGCAACTCTAACCCTGAAGAGAAATGTTGAAGAAAAATGCCTTTTAAGAAATCAATTTTGCATCTATATTACATCCAAAAGCAAATAACTAAGTATTTAGTTCTATGGATTCAGGAACTGTACCATTATTGTTGAGAAAAATGGCTTTTCGATCATCAGGCGCACAAAGATGAGCAAGGGCCAAAGCAACTCGTCTTTGAATAGGCTTCTCTGCAATCCTCATCATATACAAGAGATAGCTCAGTACCTGTCAAGAGGACCAAAAAGAATCTCCAAGTTATTTGTAACATAATGACCAAAGTGGTGATATAATAATATTACCATTCTGGATAAACCTAACAGAGTTGAACTAAGATATAAAGGGCAAGGAGAAGCTTTACATGCAAGAGAACTTACCCTTCCATGAATCTTCTCCTCCAATCTTTTTAATGTCTTTGCAACACACTCCTTTGTTGGCTGCAAGGCAATAACATGGCAATGACTAAGTTAAGGGAGTCAAAAGGAGACCAGGGATCTTCGTATCACATAATCTGATTTCAGGATGATATGCAACAGCAATTCAAATATCATCATGCAAGGAACCATACCTGAACGGTGAACTCTCCATCTAGGAGTTTTTGAACACCCCCAACTTTGACAATGTCTGCAACATTATCCTACAGTCCCCAAAATTAGAAATACAACCATTTTAGGTTAGAGACAAACTACTAATATTCACCACAAACCAAGGTTTAAGTTGCACCAAGTGTTGGACTGTACCTCATTATCTGCAAGACCATATAACGCAAATGCAGCATTGTGCTGCAAAGAACTATTTTTAGACTCGAGAAGATCAAGCAATGGCAATATACCACCACTATGAGCAATGCCAGCTTGGTTGTGTGCCTCCTAAATCAACAAAATAAGATAACAATAAACATAAAAATGAAATTGGTCTGCAACCAGACATATGCAACAACACTGATCCACACAAACTCATTTGCACAGAGAAATGAAGGAAAAGATAAAGCAAAAAGATTATAAATAGATCAAGTCAACCACATAGGATTACGGAAACAATAACCTGTGCTAATCTCCCAAGAGCAAAGGCTGACATTTCCTTAAGTTGCACATCAGGTGAATCAAGCATATCAATTAACGGCCCTACAGCTCCCCTCTGAACAATATGCACC
Source organism: Erythroxylum coca (assembly GCA_027123465.1). Classification (NCBI taxonomy): domain Eukaryota; kingdom Viridiplantae; phylum Streptophyta; class Magnoliopsida; order Malpighiales; family Erythroxylaceae; genus Erythroxylum; species Erythroxylum coca. The sequence continues at coordinate 10,965,478 of JAJMLV010000228.1, read as the reverse complement.
TGCGTCAACTTTCTAACATCAAAAAGATAATCTTCCACAAGCAGAAGACACATATTCAAGTCCATCAAGTGCCAATAAATTATAAATTTACCTTGCAGTCTGAATCGGCAGCAGCAAACTGACCCAACAACAAAGCAGCTTCTCTTTGGGTTTCTGAACAACAGGAACTGCCAAACTTTAAAGTTAAGAAGAACGTATTTGAAATCATGAGTAAAAGAAAAACAAGCGGACAGATAAAGAATTACCTCAATAATCCAATGACAGGTTGTAAGGCTCCAGCTAGAAGAACTTCTTTTTTTATATTTGGGGATGAATGAACCAGATTTCCAATCACACCAACCTGGCAGTCTCTAGCAAAGTCATATTACAACAGCCAAAAAAATAATAATGGAGGACTGGAGTACAGTTATAAAACAGATTGAAAGTCAACTTACCGCTTCATAATGTACGGTTGTATCCTCAGATTGAAGCATTAATATCAGACTGGGCAAAGCATTGCATTCTACAATCTACAAATAGATTTCACATCAATGAAACCAATATTATACGTGTCCACATAAGGAAATGGATCAGTATTTCTTTAGTTTAGCAATAGCATTACTGATCTACCAGCTTTTTGTTCTCATCATTCTTAAACGCAAGGGTTCGCAGTGCACCTGCAGCTGCTCTCTGTACTTTTATATCATGAAACTCAAGCAGTTCAACAAGAGGCGGAATTCCACCCTCAATCCTAATTACGCAAATAACAATTATCAAAACAAGGGAACCATAATTACATCAGAATCGGTAGTAAATTAAGCAAAGAAAGATATGACATACCTGACACTTGTTTTGATGCCACTATTCTCATGAGCAAGGTTAGCGATAGCTTCAGCTGCTCTCCTAATAGCACCGCTAACAGCGCGGGAGTTACTACAATTCCTCCACATCTTCAACAAGCCCACAAGATGGGACAGAGCCCCAGCATCTGCTATATGTTGTTGATGTTCTGGCTGTTTTGATACAGAAACACATGCAACCACGCAAATAAAAACCAAATAGTGATAGTCTTCACAACAAAACTAGGAATTCGTAATCGTATCCAAATAATGACGGATTAGCGTGATTTTGCTTACCTTGACGGCAAGAAGCCCCAAAGCAAACGCGCTTCCTTTTTCCACTTCGTGCTCGTAAGGAATTGAACCGCCATCAACTCTTGAAACCGGAGGTGGTTGAAGATGCATCACCAAAGCAGGCACTGCTCCAGAATCCACGATCAGATTCACTATTTCTTCTGCATGAAAGCATGCATTCAATAACTTAACCGAAAAGAAAAAGGAAAACAAACTCCGCTTCTCAAAAGATTCCGAAACAGAATAACACTCCTCTTCAAGAATCATAACAAATGGTGGAAAACTTCACCGTTCTTAGCGAGCTGAGAGAAGAAGTAGGTGGCACGCTTGGCGGCGGCTCGATCGGCCTCGAGAGATGAGAAGGAGGAGTTAAGGATGTGAACTTGGCCTTGTAGAACTCGGGCTAGATCTCGTCGAGCCTCGACGGAATCTCCTCCGTTGTCCAGAGATTGGCGATCTTCGAAATCGTTGTCCAGCTTCCTCTTCAAGCTCCTTCGGGTTGGGATCCTCTGGCGATCCATGGGAGAGGAGAGGGAGGGGGAGGGGTAATTTGGGAAGTAAGTATTGCAAGTAAAATGAGAAAAATGGATTGTTGGCAGGATGTGAAAGGGAACGTGGGTAAACGATGATATGTAGGAACCCCCGCCATCCAATTATTTTATTTGCCATTTCCCGCCATTCCTCAAATATTTTTTGAACCGCCACTTGGACCGTTGGCTCGCGGGAACCCTTTTAACGTTTTTATTAATTGTATTATTTCTAGCAGCATTGGGGATTTCTCATTTCTGTCACCAGAGGCTTGGACGTTGGAGAGCTTTTATCAGTAAAATACTCTTCCCTGGAATACTGATAACGCAATCATGCATGTTGGATAAAAGCTCAACAGCTTGTTTAAAGTCCGACCTCACTCTACTTAACTTCTTTAAAATTAAGTAGAATTAGATTAAGTTGAATTCAATTTTTTTTAGATTTGATCCTGGTCGGGTCGGTCATGCTGGGCCCGCACCCAGTCATAACGACCCGTGGGCCGATCGGTCCGTTCTTCAAATATCAGTCTTATACCTATGCTAAGTCCAGGTCCAATCCGCGATCTCCTTGGCCCATTCGCAGGTGAGAGTCTCCCATGCATACGTAAAGACTTAAACCTAGTTATTGCTCCATATATAAGGTATAATTCTACCATAACAGAGGTACGTAATCATAACCTAGTTTTCTCTGCATACAGCAATCTCACCTTCACCAAAAAAGACTAACTTGAGCGTCGGAAGGGCTTATCGGGAAACAACCCCCGACGTGCCTTCCTTGTTTTGCAGGAACCTTTAAGCCGAAGCTCTTGCAAGGACTAACCAACTCCATGGATCCAAACGGTAACGTTCAGTTCCGCCAGAATCCGACAGAACCAGTTTTAAAGGTAAAACTACGTATATTAAAATGTTATTGTTGTAGTATTATATTCTCAATATATTTATTCAATAATATGTACTAAAGAATCTAATCAAAACACTTTTTTAAAGTTATTAGCGACGAGTAAGAACTACTATTCTTGTACCATAATTTATTGCATTCTTGTATATACAAGTACACACAAACTTTAGTGGACCTTAAAGCTCAACCAATCTCTCATCTTTCTCATCGGCTTTTGTTACTTTCGTGTTTTTTTGTTTAACACGGTGACAACGAGCCTTTCTTGGCAACTAAAATCAAACACCGAATACTCAGGACGAGCTTGTATGATGCGTACAAAAAAAAAGAAATATGGATAGAACGAAAATTGAATTTTGTCGATTATGATTATAGGATTATTATTTTGATCACTTATTTTTGGGTAATACTTTATTTTTCTCCTAATATGAAAGAATAGGTATCATTGTTATATAAAAGTGTGTTTGTTATAATTAATTAAAATATAACTAATTAAAATATAATTATTAATTAATTAATTACAATATAATTAATTAAAATATTATTAATAATTAATTAACTGCAATATAATTAATTAATTAAAATATAATTAATTGATTAGAATATAAGTAATTAAAATATAATTATTTATTAATTAAAATATTGTAATTAAAATATTATTAATTAGTTATAATATAAGTAATTAAAATATAATTATTCGTTAATTAAAAAATTTTAATTAATTACAATATAATTAATTATAATAAATTTTTAATTTTTACAAACCAATCACTGTCGTAATAATAATCATTCCTTTCTCTTAACCGATTATCATAATTATAATGATAATATCGATTCTCATTTTTTATTATATTCTGGTTGAGTCGGTCGTGCTAGACCCAAGCCCAAGCTCAGGCATAGACTGCCCATTCATAGACGATGACTTCCCACTCATAAGGGAAGACCTAAACCTAGTAGGTATTTTTCATATATAAGTTCATTACCTCATCATGAAAAAGATACGACTTTCGAGAACCCTAGTATTCTTTATTCACTAGCCACCAAAACTCTCATAAAAGGCTAACTTGAGCGTCGGAGGGGCCTACAGGCAGTCAACCCCTTATGTGCCTTATTGTTTTGCAGGTATTTTTGTGTCAAAGTCAACCAATCCCATGGATCCTAGCAGCAGCGCCCAGCCCCATCAAAATCAGACAGAACCATAAACCAACAACTTTATCATATAGTCTAGTACCTATACTTTATTTTAATTTTTCATAACTTATGATTTAGACTAATAACAAGAAAAATTTTCAATAATTTCCTGCATTGAGTAATTGATATTCCAAACATGAAATCCCTTAAAATAGGATAATATTCAAGTCCATTGATACTTACTACTACTTGGTTCGTGTGCTCCTCAAACAACTTTGATTTTGGGTTAAGTTAGGCACTATTTCATCAAATTTTGTAAATTTTCTCCTTTTTTTTAGTAAGTACCAAGCATTCTTTAAATGTCAAATATAAATAATTGATTCTGGCTTCTATAATGTTTGAACATGACAGTATAACATGCATGTCAGAATTGTTGTCATAGAGCTCCTCCAACTATCTCCACATAATTCATATCATATTTAAATCCAACTAATTGAGCTACTCTAATTATGATAGGTCTTAACTAGTTTTCAACTATAGTAATTCTTATATAAGATATCTTTATAATTTCAAATTAAATGATCAATCACACAACATCATAAACGAGAAAATTTACATACACACAGGTAATGTTTCATTAGAGTGACAAATTCTTTTTAGCTTTTTCAACTATTTCCATATAATTTGTAATATATTTAAGTACAACTGGATGAGCTAGTCGGATTAGAATATGTCATAACTAGTTTCAAAATATAGTAATTACTAGATACCTTGTTAATCTCAAATCAAATGATCAATTATACATCATACGAGGAAATTCACAAATACACAAATAATATTTCATTTAAAATCCTCATAATCGGAAGTATCTCAATATTATAGTTTATAAGATCAACTACTTTCTTCATAAAGAAGAAACATAATGTGTACTAATTTTTCCACTCTATTAATATCCATTTTTAACAGAGCAATAACTAGAAATAATTTAACGATAATATGTAAATATAATATGAATTTTATAATTATTATCTCAATATAGTTTCATTTACAAAATATATTTATCTTATGAACTTTATCTTACATCTTAGTTAATTAAACAAATATACGTAATATACAGACGTCTTTAATCAATTATATCACAAAATCAACAACCAAACTAATTGAACAACTTTATCTTGTATATTCTTGTACCTATTCTTTAATGTAATTTTTCATAAGTTATGATTTAGTCTAACATGCATGCAAAAGTTTCAATAATTTGCTACGTTAAGTAATCAAATTATGTAAATTTTCTTCTTTTTTTCACAAATACCAAGCATTCTCTAAAGTCTAAATCTCAAATATAACTGTTTCTGCCTTCTACGATGTCTGAACATGTCAATATCACATGCATGTCGGATCTGCTGCCACAGAACGCCTCCAGCTAACTTAATGTAAGCAAACATTTTGACAAGGAAATGCATCAGAATTAACGAGTAAAACAATAGAATCTAAACCACTGCAAATCTCTTCCAATTCCAAATGTCAGAGAGGGCCAGAAAATCACCGCCACGCCTTCCTCTGAAGGTGAAGTTCATGCTTGCCACTCACACCTTCGGGTCGGATGCCGCTCGTCGCTCCGACCTCACCGTAAACCGCAGCCTTTTAAGCGTCTTCGACCCCAAAGTACCCGCTTCCGCGAAGCCCATCGATGGTGTCACATCCTTTGACACCTCTATCGACCACCATGATGGCAACCTCTGGTTCCGCCTCTACAACCCCACCACCGCACCGACCGGAGGTTCCAGGATGCCCCTGATCGTTTACTTTCACGGTGGTGGATTCTTCTCCATGGGCGCAGACACCAAGCGGTTCGACCAATTATGTCGGCGGTTTACCCTTGAAGTCCCCGCTGTTGTTATCTCCGTTAACTACCGTCTAGCACCCGAATATCAGTATCCATTGCAGTACCAGGATGGCCTCGACGCATTAAAGTTCATAGATGGCATGAACTTTGAGAATTTCTCTGCAAAAGTTGACCTTGGACAGTGTTTTATGGCTGGTGACGGTGCAGGCGGTAACCTAGCTCATTATGTTACACTCAGAGCTAGCGAATACGATTTCTCCAACCTGAAGATTATTGGGCTTATATCGTTACAACCATTTTTTGGAGGAAAGGAGAGAACTGAGTCTGAAATCAATCTGGATGGAGTAGCTCCTGTACTGAGTGTGGAGCGTACGGACTGGGCTTGGAAGGCCTTTATGCCTCAGGGATCAGACCGAAACCATCATACGATAAATGTTTTCGGACCAAACGGAGAGGACATTTCCGGCAAGAAATTTCCACCCACACTGATTTTTGCTGGAGGCTTTGATATATTGCAGGATTGGCAGAGAAAGTACTGTGAAGGGTTGAAGAAATGTGGGAAGGAAGTGAGGTTGGTAGAATACCCTGATGCTATACATGGATTCTATACTGTGCCTGAATTGCCTGAAACTTCTCTGATGATGGGTGAGGTGAGGGCTTTTGTGCAAAATCGGTTGCGATCTCTTATTAATGAGTAGATTCTGTAATTGATGAATTGTACTCTTTCTGATAATTCAATGTATTAACTAATCGCAAATTAGGAGTGCAAATTATAATGATACTCTTGGCATGGCAGGGATATGAAGACGGGTTTCAGTAAATCTTCTTGGTTGGTTTTCTTAATTTCAAAGAGAAAGCGTACGAACCATACTTCTAATTGATATTATTACAATAATCGGTCCAAAGTTTATCATCTTAGTTTCTGGTTCTATCTTTTCCATTGCCAACGTCTCTCCTGATCTCTCATTTGTTTCTCATTCTTTTCCCTTTGTAGCCTTATTTTTCTTTTTGTAAGCCTCTCTCTCTTCTTTTTCACAACTCTCATGTCTACCTCCACAATGTTTCCTCTTCTAGAATTCGGTGCTCCAACAACTGTAAAGAATCTATTTGAAATACTTACTTTCATTCCTTTCCTGCAAACCCTAATGTCTATTAAAATTAACTAAAAGAAACCCTCCATGGTCTCCTCTCACTGAAAGCATTAGACACATAATTCGTAGATTTCCATCGTAGAATTAAAGAAAAGAACAAAATCAATGCACTGTAGAGAGACGACGCTTGCACACTCTCTTTCTTCTTTCTACAACTCAGTATGTGAAAGAAATCTTAATATATCAACCCTCTAAGTCACGATTTTGTTTTCTTATGTAAAGTGGTGTTCCTTATCACCAAATCAAAATCCAGTCTTTGAAAGCAAAGGTCCTGGTGGATGAACTCTCAATGTCTCTTTCTCATTTGCTTGAACATATATAATACGTTAAGAGAAACTAGAGAGAGAGGAGAAACCAAAATTCCAAACAGAAATTGGAGAGGAGAGGGTCTTGAAGACTTGAAATTAGGGTTTTAGAGAATTGGGAATTAGGTATTATGTCTCAATTAAGTTGATTAGAGTGTTTCATATAATTAAAAATGATTAATATTCATAAATCAATAATGCACAAATAACTAAAATAATTAAAAGCTAAAATAATTTTATCAAATGCTACACATTTGATTTAGAAAATCCAAAAAATTATTTTTATGAATATTTTAAAGAAATTTTATAAATATGATTAAAATTATTTCTATATATATTATTAAAATATCTTTTTATTAGAAAATTAAAGATATTAATATTTAAAGATATTAAACCAATAGAAATCATTTAAACCGAAATCTATGTTGATTAATTTAAAATTTCAAATTATTTAGATTGGTTCAAATATAAGATGACCATTATGTAAATGGATTGGCATATAGATATATATAGTATTATATTGTTTAGAAGAAAAAGTTAAATTTCAAATAAAAATTCTATGTATTTCTTGGTTTTGTTAAATACTTTGATAAATAGGTTTTGGTTGACTTAAAATAATATTTTCTGCTGCACTTTGGGAAATTATTTTTGATAAATCTTGTCTTCAATATAATTTTTTAAAGATATTTCTAACTTTGGGGTTATAACTAAATGATGTAAGTATTCTCATATATTTATTTGGGAAGGTGATGAAGATGAAACCTTATCATGTAATTTTATTAGAATGGATGCTTATTAAATTAGAAAATATTTGTCTAAAAATTATAGAAAGCTCATTTTTAATTGATAAATGAATTTTTTAAAAATTTAATTGAGAAAATAAATTAATAAATTTATTGTTCAAACTAATATAAAAAATTAGTAAATAAAATGGAATAATAATCCTGTAAATAAATACAATATTTTTAATTTATCTCCATCAAATGAAATAAATAAATTTAATTAAGAAATTTATTTTTAATTATTCAAAGAAACACTTTTCACAATTTTAAAGAGTCTAATTAATTGTTTTTAATTTAATTGAAATATAATTTATTTTAATTCTAGCAAAATAATAAGCATCTATTTAATTATTAATCTTAATTACACTACAATTTTAATTTAATATTTAAATTATAAAATTTTTAGAATAATTTTAAAATTCTTTTTTAATATAAAGTTAATTTATTCAAATTACATTACTTTATGTTTGAAATAATTATGTTCAATTTTTAGGATTATATTAGTTATGTCTCCAAAGCTTTTATTCAATTTTAGAATAACTTGTTCTTAAGATAGGTATAATTTAAACTTATTCCTAAATAAGCTTTATTTAGGAATAAACTTATTTCTCTGACAACACAACCGATGACTCTCTAGTCGCCTGAACGTGACTCCTCCTTGTCACTTCGGACCACCGCCGACAATGGCACATTCAAGAAAACAGACCACAAATCAACCACGAGCAAGGCCTAATGTCAACTCATTGTTGGAGAAAATAAAGAAGAAAGTAAAGATATTTGATGCTACAGATCAACTTGTTTTTTTTTTAACTACGAGGTGTTCTAGGCATATTTTAATTATAGGAATTTATTTTTAAGCTATTTACACCTAGATTAATTCCCGTTCGAGTCAGATAGGTTCTTTACAGAAAATAAAATTCTAATTCTAAATTTTAAACGGCTACATACATAAAGAAGATTCGAATCTGCGATTTCATTTAAACCAGAAGAGCAACTTGTATTTACGATAATTCTTGAAACAGAATTGGCCAAAAAGACAAGGCTCTAACTAATCTATCTTAAAACTCTAACTATTTGTTACTTAACTGGCTAGAGAAAAATAAGGAGTTTTGAGTTTGAATTGACTTGCATCTCTAACACTCACCAATGATGGGTTTCTCCTCCAGCTCGCTAGTCCATGCCGGCGACCATGTTCCAGCCGTTGGCGCAACTCAACCTTTTCAGATCTTAGAGTAGATGGTTTCATAAACCCTAACCCTTTTAGACTTTCATCGTGGTTTGTCGTGGGGATTAGGATTGTAGGTATTTTTACAAGAAATAGGTCTTCTCTGTGTTTGTTAAAACTCATAATTCCAAACATGAACTTTTCTGATTCTACTGTTTAGGTTTGAAATCTTTGCATACTCAATTTCAAATTTAATATCAGTAATAAATCAAATAAATCAAATTATAGAATTAAAAATAACCCTAATATTATTGCTCTAGGCAAGCGAGATCCAATTTAGCATCGAAATAAGAATAAATCTTATTTATTTATTTTCCCAAAAATTACAATTACTTTAAATATTATAATATATAAACACAAAAAATATGAATATAAATAATATTTTATTATATATTTTGTAATTTTTCTCGAGCTATTTTTTAAATTAATTCATTGCAGCCAATAATTACACTCATTCAATTTTAATAATATCCACGCAGACAAGTTAAGGAAGTTCTACTTTATTTAGAGCCTATGCTTATTTATAATAAGATTAAGATATATTTAAATTATAATTGAAATATAATCTTAATTTCAATTAAACATTAATAAAAATTAAAATTAATTATAATTAAATACTAATCATGACAAAATAAGATTTAACATTTTATATTGATTCTTATTTATTAAATGTCATATTTAATCATAAATTTTTCTCAAATTTTATAATCAAGTCGATCATAATTAAATTACTTTATCTTAATAAATATTCTTTGTGAGTGACCCATTAGATTCCTAGATATGTTGACATTAGGTAGAAATTATAATGTTAAATTGTACTTAAGATTAAATAAATTAAACTCATTTAATTTATTTTTGATTATTTAATTAAATAATTTATAACCATATATCAAGATTGATGTCTAGAAATGTAATATAATGTTGAGTCTAATTATATTAGTTTTCTATTATTAATAATTGATTCTATTAATGACGTTTCAAAATTATTTTCAAAGTATCCTTTTATCTTGATTAGAGATTTCTCAAATCAATACTACTTGAAAACAACGAGACATTCTTCGTAATTATTTTAGAGCGATAGATTATTTATCGATTACTTAATTTCCTCCATATAATTCATGTTATTTATAGTTACTCCTGATAAAGATAGGTCATAGATAATATTAAAATATAACAATCTCTATATAAAATATTTTGAAAATCTTAAATCAAGTGGTCACTTACACAATCATCATAATAAAAACTTCAATATAAGTAATGTTTCAAATAGAATTTTCGCATCGACTCATTTGAATAAATTTGTTTTTTAATAAGCACACATACATCTAGCAAGAGAGTTAAGAGTTGCATACTCAAGATCAACTTCTTTAACGCATTCGATTTTATCAGTTGGAGCTTCATTCAACTATGTCTTGAAGCTCTTCATCTACCTCAAAAATTTTGTTCGATGGATTATAGTTTGCATCACTTCTCCCTCTCTGAGTATTTTGGTTAATAGAAATCCATCTCTTCCCCTTAAATCAGTAGAAGGAATTAGACAAGGGGATCCTCTATCTTCTTATTTATATATACCTTGGTTATGGAAGGTCTTTCTATACTATTTTCCAAGCTTATTCACTGCAATGGTGGTTTTCAATACCATTATAGATTTATGGAGCTATAAGTCACTCATTTGATGTATGTCTATAATCTTCTTCTCCCATGTGGTGCTGATCGCTCTTCCATTCATAGAATTATACATCTGTTGGAACTCTTTGCAAATTGGTCTAGTCAACTTAATTTTAATAAGAGTAGTATATTATTTTCTTAAGGATGTGAGAAACTGGACGGAAATCAAAAGAATTACGTGGTAACATTCTCAATCTTCTAGAGAGAGAAAGTTTTGAGAGATAAAAGGTGACAGTTTTTTGTGGTTCTTCATTAAGACTCTCGTGGAGGTGTTCTTCGCCGTGGGTAAGGCCACCGTGCTGAGGGCTATGGAGTCCTTAGACCCAGAGGGTCATCCAGCGAAAAAGGGTAGGACGCATAAACGAGAGGAAGAGACTTCCCACCCTAAGAAGTCCTACATTGCGGCAGTGACAGGGAGCCATGCTGAGGGCGATGAGGTGATGTCCTAGGGTTAGTCCGACGAGGATCCCGTTATCATTGAAGATGGCGACATCACCCCAGTCATTGGTGATCAAGGAGGCAGCCTTCTTCTATCCTATAACCTCAAAGACAGGCTTGACAGGCAGTGGGAGCGGGCGATCGTGCTGAAAGTTCTGGGACGCCGTGTGGGTTTCACGATGATTCGTAACCGGTTGCAGGCACTGTGGTGTTTACGTGGTCGGATGAAGATGATCGATCTTGATAACAACTTTTTTCTGGTCAAATTTCAGGAGGAAGGAGATTACTTCTAGGTCCTCACCGAGGGACCTAGGGTGGTCTTTGGACAGGTAGTCGCCGTTCAGAGGTAGAGCCCGTCCTTCCGCCCCTCCCAAGCTGCAGTTTTCAGATCTGTCGTTTGGATACGGATACCAAACTTGCCACTTTCACATTATCATCCCCAAATCCTGACTACGTTGAGTGACCTGGTAGGCTCTACCGTTCGCCTGGATGAGGAGACGATGCTGGCCAACCGTGGAAAGTTTGCCCGAATTGATGTGGAGATTGATTTGAACCGCCCCTTAACGCCGAGCATAGAACTGGATGGCGAAACATTTCTTATTTCCAACGAGGGCCTACCCCAAGTCTGTGTTGGATGTGGAGTTCTTGGGCATACTCCTACCGCATGTGCCAAGCCAGCTCCATTTGCCACAAACGACGCTTCACCGGAGAGTAGAGTTGGCTCAACCGAGCCTGAACAAGGCAGCAATGTGACCGCGACAGGAGGCCAGCTGATCCCAGCGTCCTTTAATGACTATGGGTCGTGGACGCACGTCCAAAGAAG
>JAJMLV010000228.1:10927307-10953475 GCA_027123465.1 Erythroxylum coca | reverse complement strand
TTTGAAAGATTATTAGTGATTAGGTGATGTAAAAGTGATGTTGGAGTTGAAATAGCAATAACTCGATCTGAAACTTCCGTAAAACTTCTGTACCAATTTAGATAGATTCGTTAAAATGGCCTTCGTGAAAGTTATAGATCTTCCTTTTATCTTTCCAACTATATATGGTATGAAAATTATGGACATCTGAGCTGAAAGTCAGGGTCCTTATAAGGGAAGATGTTCAAAAGTGAAGTTGTTTCTTTTTTCTTTTTCTTACTTCTTCTGTGATGACGTCATCTTCTTATGTGTTTCGCTCCTTCTGTGTTTTGCTCCTTTTGAGTTTCGCTCCTTCTGTGTTTTGCTCCTTCTGAGTTTTGCTTCTTCTGTGTTTTGCTGACGTGCCTTCTTTTGTGTTTTGCTGACGTGTCTTCTTCTATGTTTTACTTCTTCTATCTTTTTCTTCTTTTATGTTTTGCTGATGTATCTTCTTCTGTATTTTGCTGACGTGTCTTCTTTTGTGTTTTGTTGATGCGTCTTCTTTTGTGTTTTACTTTTTCTGTCTTTTTCTTCTTTTGTGTTTTGCTGACGCGTCTTCTTCTGTGTTTTGATGATGTGTCTTCTTCTGTGTTTTGCCAACACATCTTCTTCTGTGTTTTGTTGACACGTCTTTTTCTGTGTTTTGCTGACGCATCTTCTTATGTGTTTTACTTCTTCTGTCTTTTACTTCTTCTGTGTTTTGTTTCTTCTATCTTTTTTCTTCTTCTGTGATGACGTCATCTTCTTCTGTGTTTTGCTTCTTCTATCTTTTTGCTTCTTCTGTGATGGCGTCATCTTCTTCTGTGTTTTGTTTCTTCTGTGTTTTACTTCTTCTATCTTTTTTTTCTCTTGGCCATAAGTTCTTCTCTAGACACCCAAATGAATTGATTCTTGAGTCATTGGACTCGTAAGACATTGATCTACATCTCTACCAAAAATCATAGCCATCTGAAATGAATTGATAAAGATTGAGTGAGAAACGTGGGGCAGGTTCAGTGAGTGTGCTCTTAAATTATATGAACTGGGGTTATTTCACGGAGCATACTTCGGTATTTTGATTATATCTAGATCTATAGGATTCCAAATGAGATGATTTTAGATTTGGAGTAATCTGGAGATATAGGCCTACATATTATCTTAAGAAGTCCAAATTATGATTCAGCCTCTAAGATGTTTAATCTTTGAATGGAAGTTGGGCATAGTACACTATTATTGAATGTGAACAATAGACCCGAAAGGGGGATTTGGAAAAATCTGAAAATAAGCCAATGAGTAACGAATTGTGATTTCAATAGTTTTAGTGAGGCATAAGCCTAAGTATGAATCATACTTAGATGAGTTTTGGATATAAGACTGATAATGTGATGAGAATAAGGAAAAGATACCCGGGATTGTCATGAGCATGCATGGTACATATTTTTATATACACAGTTGTGCATAAGGGAATGCTTATAATTGTGCAATTATTAATGTGTGTGTGCATCGTGTGTTTGGCATATTGACGTGCAGGATAAACGTCTGCATTCAAATGTTTCCAAATCATGAAGCTAGTGCTAATCTGGAGCATACTGTGAGTAGACCTTGATGGTCTCATTTTATTGTTTGTTTTGTTTGAATTTGGTATTAATTGACTATTGGATGATGTTATTAATGCGAATGATTGTGATATTGATTGAGATATTGAAGTGTTACTTGTATGTGAATGAGATGAACTAAGTGTACCTAATTTGATAATAAATGTGTTCTGAATGTGCATTTGCATACGAATGAAAGTGTTTTCTCAACTCAATGTTGAATGTCGGACTATGGTCCGATGATATGTGAATGTGAGTGACTGCAAATATGCAAATGTAAGTGATGCATTCCATGTCATGAATGCATGAAACATAATGAATGTTGTGACCAGAGTAGCCATTGATCAGAGCTTAAAGCTCAACGTGTGAAAAAGAGCCTCGAGCTCAAAAGTGATTCAGAACCTCAGGCTCAACGTTTAATGAGTCCTATATGGGACAGTTATTAATGAGCCCTATATAGGATAGTTTAGGCACTCGGTCACAACAAAGTAACAAATAGAAAGTGGGTCTTATGTGCACTACATATGCATACTATGCGCAATTAAATTGTATTGAATGTGAAGTGTGAAATATGCAATAATGTGAATTATGTGTTACATGAATGGGTGAGCCATCGATGATGGTCACTCATTGAGTTCGCAAAGCTCATTCAAAATTTGTAAATATTTTTCATGATCAGAAGAATACCTCATTAGGCCAATGGGAGTACACTTACAGCATTCAAATGAAGGATAGAAGTCGGGATCAGTTAGCGTCTACATTGTATTTCTCTATTTTGTATTGAATTATATTTTCTGCAACTTTTTGTATAAAATTGTACTCCGAAATGACTAAAGTATTTTATATTTGTGAAAGGGTCCAAATGGCTATTGAAATATTAATGATTGTTTTGATGCAATTGAATAAGTTTATGATTAGAATGGGCCTTTTCGATTATTGATTTCTGCATACGCGTGAGTAAATTTTTACAAAAAAAATTATACTGAGTTTTGAGAGATTGAGTGTTCTAGCACGCCACCCTCGCGGGGCGCGAACTCGGATATCACCCATCGATGTCAGGTTTGGGTCTTGCGAGAGTGGGGAGCTACATGTATAGTACATTCCAAATCTTCTTAATACAAAAACCAATGAGAAAACATATATTTATAGTGTTTTAGGACCCAAAAAATCCATTAGAGCTAAAAACAAGTCATCATGACAACTATATTCGATGCACTAATCTACCAGTATGCATTAAAAGCTCCAAATTCACTAGTCATTGGAACATTGAACAACCAGTGTACATACTAGTCAAACACTAATGTATATATGTCGACCAATCATCCCAAGAACATGACTTTAAAAACTTTAAATGCTCAAAACAAATTTGTTCAGTCAAAATATGATTAAAACATTTCTCAAAAGGTTCCTCAAAGATTATTTGAAATACTAAGAGACCTTAAATTAAAATTAAAATCTTCAATGCCTCTTATGAATGTAAAGACTCATATTATGAAAAGAAATAAAATGTTTGTTCAAGGTGAGCCTCTTAGATTATCAAAGACAATTAAGATGAGTTTACAATAAGTCATATTAAATAATCTTGATGTGTCTTTATCTTTTTTTCTTGACTTGATCTTGATCTTGAAGATTGCAAACGTGATCTTGCCTATCATAATCTTTTGATATAGTAAGCTTGTATTCTTATATTCCTTCTCATCAACAACATTAAAACTTTTTAGTAGTACTTATGTTTTGTTATCATCAAAGTTGATTGGAACCTCCCTTAGTTCATTATAATATTTCTTCACTTTAGCATAGTAAGGGAT
Source organism: Erythroxylum coca (assembly GCA_027123465.1). Classification (NCBI taxonomy): domain Eukaryota; kingdom Viridiplantae; phylum Streptophyta; class Magnoliopsida; order Malpighiales; family Erythroxylaceae; genus Erythroxylum; species Erythroxylum coca. Next base: position 10,950,075 of record JAJMLV010000228.1, on the reverse strand, counting down.
GAAAGGCTAAAATTCCTTGATTTTTAGAAGGCACTCTTTATCTTTAACTTTTTCTTAACTCCTGTTGTCACTCTTTTCCTTACTTTGGGTCTTATTCTCCACTTATAACTCTTTTCCACTCTTAAGAGTGATTACCATCAAACATTCTTTAGGGTTTGTCTTAGTACTACTAGCAAACTCCCTTGTTGTGTCTATTTATTTCTTAACGAGGTTTAAGTAGCTTTAAACCTTACCTTTGAAGTTTGAATAAATTTTATCATAAGGTCTTCCGAATTGGTAATTCTTTTCTTAAGGTGCATTTTTTTGAAATCATGGTATAGGATTGTTCCTTTGGTGCCCTTAATTTCTTCGAGAGAAATTTGAGTGATTCCTCTATCCTAGATTGTATTTATTGCCATAGGGATTATTATAGGGTCTAGGAGCATTCCTTATATGATCCACATGCTAGGCCTTACCATAGCCTATAGTGCTTGACATTCTTGACTTGGATGTCCTAGCCCACACAAATCACACTGTAATACTTAGAGTAGTTAAGATTCATTGTCAACACATATCTTACCAATGTTGTAACCACATCTATGCTATATACTTCTGTTTCCTTGCCAAATTTTTCTATAGATAAATATCACTAGTAGTTTTCATAACCATGAAACACCCACATACCCCCTGAAAGGATATATGAATGCCACACAAAATAGTACAAACAAATCAAATCATACGAAAACTTTCAGTAAACAATTCACGCAAACATACATTAAATTACATAGTACTTAATACAAACTCGTTGTAAATTCCAAACCAACTGAAGTATCATTGTTACAAACTTACAAACAAATTCACATATTTATATCAGATACAAGCCAAAAGTCAAACCAAAAATTTTCATTTTTTACAAAACAACACTCAAACTCCATTGGTCATTGTAGTTTTTTGTCCCAATCTTTATAAACGTCGCTCGGAACCTACACGGGGCAAATCCATCGTGCTAAGCATATAGCTTAGTGAGTAAAAACTAAACTATGCATAATTTGACAATTAATCATACTGAATCAAGTTATATGACAAGCAGATATTTAAATTTCAAAACAGTTGCATAATTAACAGAACTGAGTATCAAAGAAGGCACAATCCCTTCAGTTCAAAACATCATTTTGTTTATTTCAAAATCTAACATATATCAAAATACACAATCAAATGACTGCTAATCCGTCAACATAGGGCAACAAGACTTATACAGAAGGTACCATAATTGGTATTATATCACAGAAGAGACTTATGTCTCAATAACAAAAGACATCGAAGTGTCAGTAACAGAAGATACCAAAGTGTCAGACACTGAAGTGTCACAGAAGCAGCTGCAGTCCCTTCTAGGTATGCCTATTTACCCACAACTAGGACTCAACAGTCTTAAAACAAAACAATGTCATTTCCGACATTACATGTGCAAAGCAAATAGTCAATTATATTAACATGAAAGTAGCACTTACAATGATATAAACATGCATCAAACGCCTCGGACAGTCATTGTCTGGAATTTAGAACACAATCAATATAAATCAAATTCAACAAGTAGGACAAAGTAAGGTAAGTAGCACTTCAATATCACATTCATCAATCAATACCTCGGACCTTCATGTCCGAGATCAGTACACAATTCAATACACATTCATCAATATCAAATTTAATTTAGTAATAAACAAAACAAATCAAGGTGAGACCATCTTAGGATATCCACAAAATTTACCATCTAAATTACTCACAAAAGCTCCCTATTTGCTTATTGCCTCGAAGTCTCGGCAATATCTAGAATCGGTCGCTCTAAGGGTTCCTCTAAAATATTCAATACAAACATCTATTACTATTATGCACAATTAGGAATTCAATTATGCACATTCATGTATACTGAATATGTATGATGCATGTTCATGTCAAAAATCCAGGTTTCTTATCCTTAATCTTATCACATTATCGATCATGTGCCTTTGGGTCCACTTTGTTTAATTATTCTCATCAGGAAGGTGAGTTAATTAGGTAATACTTCCTTCTAGAAAGTTTTCCCTATTTGTCTTAGGTTTCAATGATATCAAGTTCATCCAATTTGGTTTAGTATTCAATGAGTCATGCTCAAAATACCACAGACTATGTACATTTGAAAATTTGACTAATGCATGATCATGCCTCCAAGTTGTATACCTCATAACTCGCAATTCCAATATTGAAAAATTACAAACTTTATACCAATTTAAAGCTAAGATAATAAGCTTCAACTCTGTGAAGACACCTCAGTCTAATTCGGCCTACATTAATACAGTTTATTCAAAAACCACAGGATATGATTTCTGTCCCTGGTAGTGCTACAGCCTAAGCCAAGACACAATTTCATGCCAAAATTTGAAAATCTTAAAGACAGAACTAAAATTCAAATTCTTCAATAAAGTTGTAGAAATGTCTCTAGTTTAATCTGAATCAAGAACCAACTCATTTGGAGATCTAAATTTTAAGTTATAATCGAAATACCAAAGCAAGTTCAGTGAAAACACATACTTATCATTTTCTTCCAGTTTTTCCCCAAAATAAACTTTCGGGTCAATGTTACACGGTCATTTTGACAATGAAAATGAAAGATTTAGGCCAAACATTCTTCTAAAAATTTGTTCCTTTATGCCTTAAGTTTCTACTGACACCAATGTATGCAATTTGGTTCTGTATTTTGAAAATTATCCTCAAATGACTACAGACTGTTCACAGACAGTGACAGATTCCAGATACTCAACTTCAAGCCAACTTTTGACACACTTAGTGACAGAAATAAAATTTTACACCTTAATGAAAGTTGTATATATAAGTTTCTTGTTTAATAAGAATTTAAATTCATCCAATTTGGATACCTATAGAGAAAGATATGGCTAAAATTCTAAAACCTGTCCAGTAGAACTACTCATTTGAACTAGTTTCTAGCATGTATCAAACCTCAATTCTTTCCCTTTTAGTACACAATTGATCCATATCAAACATCAAACAACACATGTTATCACAGGATACCAAGTTTATAATTCTCTTATCTTACTAAACTTCAAATTTAACTCCAAGAATTCAGCTAAACCAAGCTTCCAAACATCCAGCACATACCTAAGTTTAAGATGTAACTTTCAGCACCAACTAGATAGTATTACATAAAGTTACATGACCTACTTCTTGATGAAATAACTTACAAAGATGATGATCCAAGCTTTAGCAAAGGTCTAGAAGTTGAGAGGGGGAGTAGGAGAATGAAATTTCGGTGTAGAGAAGAGACTAAAATGAAGACTTGCTCCAACAGAATTTGCCACATCCAAAGCTAGGTGTCATGGAATTGGAGCGACATATGTCTCCATGCATGAGCTTCATGTGTCCCTTAAAGGAGCTACCATATGTCAACTAAAGTGAAGACTTGCTCTAGCATAATTTGCCACATCCAAAGCTAGGTGTCATGGAATTGGAGCAACATATGTCTTCATGGATGAGCTTCATGTGTCTCTTAAAGGAGCTTCCATGTGTCAATGATACATTAGGTCATATATCACACACTTAGTGCTGCCATTTGTCAATGTATCAACTATGCCATTTGTCAATGCTTTAACTATGCCAAATGTCACTAACTCATAAGTTAATCATTCTAATTTTTATGTACCAACTTAACTTGCCACTTGACAACTTTTCCTAGACCAAATGTACGTTTAAATACCTTAATTCTCTAATGAAATCAATTAATTCCAATTCACTAACCATTATCCACTTGACCAAAAATTCAAATCATATGTCTTTCATATTCTAATTATAGCAAAATTCTAACTCCTATCATACATGTACTTATTTCAACTAGGGTTTATTTTGGGGCCTTACAATGTGATACATTACAAACCATACATGTGGGATCAAAATTGGTGATTGCATCAAAACTTCAAGTATTGACTACTAGATTTAAAGAGCTTAAGATGAAGAAAAGTGAAACTATTGGAGAGTTTCATGAGTGGCTACGTGATATTGCCAATCAAGTATATCAACTTGGCAAAAAGTACTCAAACTTGAAGCTTGTCAAGAAAACTTTGAGATCGTTGCCTCCTAAATTCCTACCGAATATTGCAGCTATTAAAGAAGTCTATGGTATTAATAAGTTATCCTTGGATAAAGGATTCCCATAAACTTTGAGATGAACTTGTTGAGAGACAAGCGTGAGAAGACTAAAAGATTGAGGCTACAAGCCAAAATTGCTAAATTTGTGCATGGTTCAGCAGATGATTCTAATCAAAATGAAGATCTGGTGGTACTAACAAGAAATTTCAGTAAGTGGTTGAAAAAAGTGAAGAAATTTAGATATGAGTTTAGGTAGAATGGTGGGAGTTCATCAAACTATAACTTAAAACAACAAGCAAAAACTAAAAAAGTTGAAAAGAAGGCAAAGAAGATACAATGTCATGAATGTTAAGGTTTTGAACATGTGTAAGCGGAAAGTGCTAACATGCTTAAAAGGAAAAAAGGAAATCTTACATAAGCACTTGGAGTGAAAACAAATCTAAAAGTGAGTACAATAATGAAGAAGCAATTGTAAGTAATCATATTGCGTTGGTTGGTTTACATTAAAAAAAATCCAGTTGCTTGTTTGAACGCAACCAGTGAAGAAACTGACGATAAAAATACAGATGTTTTAGCTCTAGACTCTAATTCAGATTGTAACGACGATGGCAACAATTCAGAATTTAAAAAGGAGGGCCTCTGCAAGACTTATGAGTTAATGTATGGCAAATGGGTGAAAACATGTAAGCAAAATAAGAAGTTAAAGAGGGAAAATTCAACCATAAAAGAAGTCGTTCAAAATCTAGAGATGAAGTTATTATCAACACTGGATGAACTTGATGAAACAAAGTTAAAGCTAATCAATACAAAAAAAAGAGGAATATGAATGTTGAATGGTGGTACCTAGAAGCTAGAAAATTTGCTACAAATTGGTTAAAACAAATGGGGCTTTCAAGGTGTTGGTTATGAAGGTAAATGTTCTCAGATGAATAATGAGCAAATTGGTATGTTAAAGGAGAAATTTCAAAAAGAAGTCAAAAGTTTGTGCCTACATGTCACTTTTATGGTATAAATAGAAATATAAAGCCAAATTGCTACAAGTTGTTATAAATGTTGTCTCAAAATTCTCAAAACAAAAAATATAGACTTCCCTTAAAGAGTTTTCAGCAGCAACAAATGATCTCAAAGAAAACTTAAGTTAGAAAGAATCAACTACAAGCACTTGTAACTCTTAAATCCATGCACATCATGTCTCACAATGGATGGTATTTTGACAGTGGTTGTTCACGACTTATGATAAGTGAAAGAAGTTACTTAATGGATTATCAAAGTTGTATGGATGGACATGTCAGTTTTGGTGATAAGAAGAAAGCAACGATAATTGGTAGATGCACACTTTGCGTGGATGGGCTGCGCCATTTCAAAAAAGTGCCTCATGTGGATAGTTTAAAAGCTAACTTGGTGAGAATTAGCCAGCTTTGTGATGATAGGTTGTTAGTTAAGTTCACTAGTAATAGATGCAAGGTGTTGAACAAACAAGGAGATTGTATAGTAAGCGGCAGAAGATTGGCAAATAATTACTACATGTTCCAGACTATTACTTCTTGCAATTCAACAGCATATGTTAATATGACTTTAGGCACCAAATAATTGATAAAATGGTCAAAGAGAACCTTTAAAAGCAGCTTCACATATTAGAATAGAGACACAATGGAGTTAAAACCAGAGAATGTTCAGATTCATAGTTAGTTGTTGCTGGAAAAGAAACCAAACAGACAGAGGACTAATTGGTTGCTTCGAAGGAACAAACCAACCAGACTTCTGATGTAGAAACAAACTTTATGAATAATGAAGACTCAAGGGAAGGTTATTTCAACAAAGATCTTCCATCACGAATCAGACTGGATAATCCTACTGAGAATGTGATTAGTGAGATTAGTGATAAAAGGAAAACAAGGGAAAGAAAAAGGTCAAATTACTAGGAACTTGCAGGACTTATATGTTACGCCTCTTCATTTGAACCAAAGAATGTGAAAGAAGCATTACAAGATGAATTCTAAACCATTGTAATGCAAGAAGAGTTGTCACATTTTGTTCGAAATGATGTGTAGGAATTAGTGTCAAGGCCATCGAATGTGAACATAGTTGTAAAAAAATGAGTGTTTTGTAATAAAAACTTATGATAGAGCTAATGTGATGAGGAATAAGGTCGGGCTTGAATCTCTTCTTGGGGCATGGAACTATGTGTTATACAAATCTGAAGCTTATTGAAGTAAGGAAAAAATGGTTCAAAGGAGTTAACATTTGCACTTTCTGAATTTTTTATTTATTTGTTTTTTTAAGGTTTAGGTTATTAGTGTGTGTTTGGTTTTTCCTTACTTGTTGAATAGTATATTTAATGTGAAAATAAGGCTTTGCTTGATGATTTGAGTTTTGCTTTTGGATTTTGATTTATAGAGTTATGTCAAGAAAATATTGATGCTTAATTGGAGACCTGTAGGAAGATTCAATTTTTTATGATTTGGGTTTTTCAAGTTTTATTTGGTTTCTCTCAATGTCGTGAGTAGTATGAGTTCAGGCAATATGCTTTTACTAGGAATTTGCTTATGAAATAGAATTTGTAGAGAATGCTTTATGTATAAAGATCTTTGTTCACTTGTATGACACTAGTATGGAATTACGGGAACAATTTGATTGTCTTCTCAATGCTGGGATTTATTTCTCAAATGTCTGCAGTATGATTAATAGAGCACCAAAGATTATGAACCAAAGCCCAAAAATGATAGTTGACAAGGTGAACTACATATGTTGTGAGATGGGTTGCTCTTTGTATGATCTTGTTGCTTTTCCTGCACTTTTGTTTTTTGACTTGAAAAAACGCATAAAACCTCAACATAGATTCCAAGAGCTGGTTACAGAAAAGGGTTTGTGTATACTTAAGTACTCCATTGTAAGGTCCTTAAGTACTCTGTTTACTTACTCAAATTCTTGTGTGCTCAAAGTGTAGCTCGTTTTGATTTTAAGATCCTTGAGATTGATCACACTGAAGGTATTCTTTAGCGGGAGATTTCAAGATATCTCCGTGATTCTTAATTTCTTTTATCATTGATTTGTCCCAAGGGCGAGATAAGATTGTTCATATATTTTTTCAGAATTTAAGTACAAGCAGAAAAACTTAATATGTAACAAATAAATCAACACATGAAATTTGTTAACATAGTTCGGTACATATGACCTGCATCTACAGAGCCCTCATCCAGATTAATCAAGCACCAAAGATTATGAATCAAAGCCCAGAAATGATAGTTGACCAGGTGAACTACCTGTGTCAAGAGGTAGGTTGCTCTTTGCATGATCTTATTGCTTTCCTACATTTTTGTGTTTTGAATTAGAAAAACACATAAAACCTCAACATAGATTTCAAAAGTTGGTTATGGAAAAGGGTTTGACTTAAGTACTACGTTGCAAGGTCCTAAAGTACTCCGTTTACTTACTCAAATTTTAGTATGCTTAAATTGTACCTCGTGTTGATTTTAAGATCTTTGAGATTGATCGCATTGAAGGTATTCTTCAGGGGGAGAATTCAAGGTATATCCATGATTCTTAGTTTCTTTTGGCATTAATTTGTCTCAAAGGGTAGATAGGATTGTTTATAAAATTTTTAACCGATATTTTATGCGTTGTTGGTGATTGTTGCTTGTGAACTGGACGATTGACTTTGACTCTAATGTTTTTTGGAATCTATTATTATAACTGTTCAATTCAGGGGGAGTTTTCATTTCTTGTATTCAAGGGGAGTTTTTCATATGACAAATAATGCTAAAAAGGGGGAGATTGTTAAGCTATTTTATTTATTATTTTGGCATTATTTTTAGTTTGATATATTTGGCATATTTTAGTTGAATTGGTATCGGATTCCGCTATCTTGGATTATGTAGTATTTTTGGAAGATAAGATAGTGTTGAAAGAAGATATTATAAATGATATAGAATCCTAACGAAGATTGGATTTGTTGAAGATAAATATGTTTTGGTGGAGATAAACATGGATGAGATTTATTGTAGATTCAATAGATTTTTTGGCAGCTGCATTTTTGTATATGACCAAAAGGAGTCAAGCAATTAATATTTGCAGCTGTGTTTTTGGCATGTTTCAATGATGAAACGTATATTAGATTGATGATTTTTGTGGTTATTGTGCGTGGATTTCTTCGATAATCAATTCAAAAGGTTCATAGCAAATTTTTGTTGAAAAAACTCCCATGATTTTGGTTTAACAAGGCCGCACATATAGGAGAGTGTCTTTTGAATTAAATGTTTCTTTGTTTATGTTATTATTGATTTAATCACCTCAATTATTATTTTCATCTTTATTATCGTTTGATGTTGCAAAAATCCTCTGTTGAGGTTAACATAAGGTGGTGGTACTATTGGGTGTAAAGTACTTTAACAAGATATGAGTACAAGCGGGTAATGTTAAAAGGTGAGTAGTGTTAGTTCAGTAAAGCCTTCTGTAAGACTATTGTTTTTAGGTGAAAGTTGATTAATTTGGATGACGACTTTGTAGACGTAGATCATGTGTGCTGAACTGCCTGAACAAATTTTGTGTATTGATTGTTGCATATTAAGTTTTCTGGTTATAATTAAATTCTGAAAAATTCACACTTGTTGATCAAGTTGTTTTCTTATAAGCAACTGTTATATTCAATTTGAAGCAACTGTAGCAGAATAGAAATTTTGCCGAACTTCGACCTTCGACTTTTATAATTTTGCTCAGATTCGATGTCTAAAAAGTCTAAAAGTATACAACATTATCTTTAATTGATAGAGAAACTATTTTTGATAGGCTTACCCCAAAACGAAAGAACAAAAGTAAAGAAAAAAGAAAATATCAAGACAATAAAATACAATAAAAAAACATATTTATATCTTATTTAATTACATATGTTTTATATATATATATATATATATATATATAAGCATGTGGAGCCGACGGTCACAATGTAAGGACTCGCTAAGTTGAGCTCTACTGTTACAAGGTTGATTTTGAGTCCAACAATCTCTTAAATTAATGCCGTGTAATGCGATCAACTCCCACAATTCATCCAACAAAATCACTTCTTCAAAGAGTAACGAAACAATGTTACCAAGGACTGGAATTCCTTATTATAAAGAAACAAAGACAGCGCTTGACAGGTTGTTTTTAGTGGATCAGTAAAGTGTGGAACACTTGAATAAAAAGGAAACAACAATAGTAAAAAACAAAGCCGGTCTCCCTCTGAAAGCGCTCTGAAATTCCAGAGAGAGAAAGTTTTGAGAGATAAAAGGTGACAGTTTTTCGTGGCTCTTCAGTAAGACTCTCGTGGAGATGTTACCCAAAGGGTCATCCAACGAAAAAGGGTAGGACGCGTAAACAAGAGGAAGAGACTTCCCACCCCAAACAGTCCTACATTGCGGCAGTGACAGGGAGCCATGCTGAGGGCGAAGAGGCGACACCCCAGGGCTGGCCCGACGAGGATCCCGTTGCCGTTGAAGATGGCGACATCACCCCAGTCATTGGTGATCAAGGAGGCAGCCTTCTTCTATCCCAGAGCCTCAGAGACAAGCTTGACAGGCAGTGGGAGCGGGCGGTCGTGCTGAAAGTTCTGGGACACCGTGTGGGTTTCGCGGTGCTTCGTAACCGGTTGCAGGCACTGTGGCGTTTGCATGGCCGGATGAAGATGATCGATCTTGATAACATGGTCAAATTTCAGGAGAAAGGAGATTACTTCCGGGCCCTCACCAAGGGCCCTTGGGTGGTCTTTAGACAGGTAGTCGCCGTTCAGAGGTGGAGCTCGTCCTTCCGCCCCTCCCAAGCTGCAGTTTCCAGAGCTGTCGTCTGGATACGGATACCAAACTTACCACTTTCACGTTTTCATCCCCGAATCTTGAATGCGTTGGGTGACCTAGTAGGCTCTACTGTTTGCCTGGATGAGGAGACGATGCTGGCCAACTGTGGGAAGTTTGCTCGAATTGCTGTGGAGATTGATTTGAACCGCCCCCTAACGCTGAACGTCGAGCTGGATGGCGAACCGTTTCTTATTTCCTACGAGGGCCTACCCTAAGTCTGTGTTTGGTGTGGAGTTCTTGGGCATACTCCTACCCCCTGTGCCAAGCCAGCTCCATCTGTCACAAACGACGCTTCACCGGAGAGCAAAGTTGGCGCAACTGAACCTAAGCAAGGTGGCAGTGTGACTGCGACAGGAGGCTAGCTGAACCCAGCGTCCTCTAACGGCGATAGGTCGTGGACGCACGTCCAAAGAAGACGTCAACCAACTTTGAGAGGACAGGGTCAGACACGGGTGAATTTGGTGCAGACAGGGCAATCTAAAGGAGAATCTCGCTTTGCAGTGTTATTGAATGAAGACACTGTAGCTGAGAAGATAGCCCAGCATTCACCCAACCAAAATGCCAGATTGCCCTTTGGCATGGGACAGAGAATCAACGTGTTTAGTTTCAAGGAAACCGGGAGGACTCCACAGCAATCCTGGACTTCCAAGATCGTCGAATGATCCCGAGGCCCTGCACGGGGAGCTAAAGGCAAAGGTCTCACAACAAAAGCACAACCTCGGGTGGATTAGGGCCAGTCTAGCGCGGGCCCGTTATAGGTCTCTGTCCCAAACTTAGCAATTTGACTTAAACCAACGACCTCTGATCGCAACCTCGTTGTCACCATTCCGACCCACTCTGAAATGATATGTGACAACACGCTTATAGCAGAGCCATGACCTTTCCTCTTCCGAAACTCCTAATATCGCGATGGCCTTGGTAGGGCAAGCGGATTGCTCACGGTAAAGCCCGAATCCGCTCGAGTTTCCGGTCCCAGTTTCAGTGGAGCCCGAGGACGTTCAAGTTGAGCGCTCGGTGGCGACCTCGAGGTAATTTTTTTCCTTCATTATGTCATTATGTCTTTATTAATCTGGAATTGTCAAGGAGCAGGCGGGTCTAAGTTTCAAACCCTCCTGCGTAACTACATTTGTAATTATAGACCGAGTGGAACCCCGGATTAGTGAAGTTAGGGCCCAGGATGTTATTCGTACCCTTGGCTATGATTTCTCCTTTAGAATCGAATCGGAGGGTTTTTCAGGCGGCATTTATCTCCTTTGGAAAGAAACTTTTGATATCTCTATCGTTATTGCTCATCGGCAATTCTTACATTCTATCGTTAAGTTTCGATCTTATTCGTTTGAACTTACCATCGTGTATGCTAGTCCGCAAGTGTCCTCGCAGTCCAATCTTTGGTCCACTCTTTCTTGGATTGGTAACTCTAGCACTCAACTGTGGCTCGTGGGGGGGATTTCAACGCTAAAATGGATCTCTCGGATAAACGGGGAGGATCCCCCTCGACCCTGGTTGTGAATCGGCACTTCTGGGATTAGGTCCATCAGAGTGGGCTCCATGACCTCGGGTACATTGGCTCTAAATTTACTTGGAGGAGGGGGCAGCTCCAAGCTCGGCTTGATTAGGCGTTTGGTTCAATAGCTTGGGTCCAACAGTTCCCTCATATTACCGATCAACATCTTCCTTTCCTAGGCTCTGACCATTGGCCTATGCTGCTCCATTTATTCAAGCTTCCACCTCGGGTTCAATGCACATCGCCGTTTTGGTTCCAGAATGCTTGGTTAACCCATTCGGCCTTTCAGAACGTTGTCGTTGCGTCCTGGCACCCGCTAGAGGGGAGACTGAGTCACTCCCTAACCCAGCTCTCCGGTCACCTCCAACAATGGAACCGACGTGAGTTCGGCAACATTTTCTCCCAGAAGAAGAAACCCGTGGCCCGTTTGGAAGGCATCCAGTGAGTTATGTCAGCGGGGGCTCCGGACTCGTAACTGGAGTTGAAGGACAAGCTCGGGCATGAGTTACTCCAGGTCCTGTGCGAGGAGGAGTTCTTTTGGCATCAACAAGCCCGTTGCGAGTGGCTTTCCAAGGGCGACAGAAACACCAGATATTACCATACGATCGCCCTCTCCAAACGTCAAAAGCTGCGTATCGAGTCTCTCAATGATGCGGATGGCCATAATGTTACTGATCCAGCCCAATTGCATAACCTTGTCAATGCCTATTTTATCCAGCTCTATAGTTAGGACGCAGGGCCTACCATGCAGTTCCCTATCACTGGTCTTTTCCCGCCCCTTTCTGAGGCTCAGGTTCGAGAACTAAGCCTCCCTATTCGGTCCGCTGAGGTCTCTAGTGCCATTTTCACGATGAATCCTAACAACAAAACCCCGGCGGTTGATGGTTTTAATGCTCTATTCTTCCACTGTTAATGGGGGACGGTTGGGCCCATTGTAGTGGACTTCATCCAGAAAATTTTCCATCAGGAATGTTGGGACCGTGACCTCAATAGCATGCTTCTGGTGTTCATCCTGAAAACCCCTTTCCCGACTCAGGTCTCCCAATTCCGGCCGATCAGTTTGTGCAATGTGTTGTATAAGATCGTTTCCAAAGTCCTCATGCATCGCTTGAAGGTCCACATGCCCCATTTAACAACGGAGACCCAATGCAGTTTTATTCTGGGATGGCATATTACGGATAATATTATTATAGCTCAAAAGGTGATCCATTCGATGCGGAAGAAATCGGGCAAAACTGGTTACTTAGCCATCAAAGTGGATCTGGAGAAAGCTTATGATCGCCTTCGATGGCAGTTTATTCAGGAGACCTTGGAGGATATTGGCCTTTCGGATTGTTTCATTCGGGTCATTATGCACTGTGTCACGACTACTACTCTTCAAGTGGTTTGGCAAGGTACAGCTTCCGCGTCGTTCCAACCTTCGAAGGGCATCAGGCAAGGGGATCCCCTCGCACCTTACCTTTTTGTCCTCTGTATGGAGAGACTGGGTCACCTCATTTCAGCTGAGGTGGAAATGGGGCTTGGAAATCGATTCGGATGGGTCGTACGGGCCCTCCTCTATCCCACTTGTTCTTTTTCGATGACCTGGTCCTCTTCGCAGAAGCGGAGGAACGACATATTCAACTTATAGCTCATAAGTTAGACACTTTCTGTAGTGCGTCCGGGTAGCAAGTGAGCAAAGCCAAATCTCGTATTTTCTTCTCTCAAAATGTTGCTCGGGAAACTGCACGATGCCTCAGTCAGGAGCTTCAGATTACATACACGTCAGACCTAGGTAAGTACTTGGGGGTTCCTTTGCTCCACGAGCGGACGTCCAGATGCACCTATCAGTATATACTAGATAATGCTCAATGGAAACTTTTAGGGTGGCGTGCCAGGTTACTATCTCTTACAAGTAGGGTTACTTTGACTCAGACCGTCCTGTCGGCGTTGTTGATGTTCACCATGCATATGGTTCGTCTTCCGAGACGTTTGTGCGACGATCTGGAAAAAATCATGTGTAGCTTTATATGGGGTTCCTCGCCTGCGCACCGTAAGATGAATCTAGTCAATTGGGAGTCAATGTGTAAGCCTAAATCGGAGGGGGCACTGGACATCAAACGCCTTCGGTCTACGAACGATGCGCTTCTGGGCAAATTAGGATGGGGCCTGCTCACGAACCATACAGCTCTTTGGTTTCAGGTCCTTAGGGCTAAATATTGACTTGATCCCACACATATTCCCCTCACGCTCCATCGGTCAGGAGCGTCATCAATTTGGCAAGGGATCTCGGCGACTTGGCAATGGGTCCAGAACGGACTCACCTGGCAGTTGGGAAACGGGAGGCGGGTGTTATTCTGGATGGATCAGTGGCTGGAGGGGTGGGGACCTCTTATTCACGTAGCCTCCTCCCCGATCCCGAAGCACCTTCGGTTGGTTACGATCGCGGACCTCCTTACGGAAGGCGATGGTTGGCGTTGGCCCAAGTTTCAACAGTATCTTCCGTCCTTGGTCTGCTTGGCGATCACGCACTTCAACCCTATTAACAGGAGTAGGGGGAGGATAGGCTGATATGGGGACCTTCTCCCTACGGGGTGGTTCACTGTGGCTTCCGTGTATGAGATTATCGAGGACCGCGCCCCCCACAACCGACATAGATTGTGGGACATCATCTGGAGATGGGGAGGCCCTCAACGCATTCTATCATTTCTTTGGCTTGTTGCTAAATGTCGGCTTCTGACGAATCATCAGCGAGTCGTAAGGCATATTGCCTCCAACAGTAGCTGCCATTTCTGTGGTTAGGAGGAGACCACTGTGCACATGGTCCGGGATTGTTCACGGGCTCTTGCTCTCTGGAATCATTTCCCTCGGGTGGTGGTGGATAGGATTTTTTCCAACAAGAGGTAGACACTTGGTTGCAGTGTAACCTCACTCAGCAGGCTCCGGTGTAGCAGGAAACGTGGGCCATAGTCTTTGGGGTCGCTTACTGGTTCCTCTGGAAATGGAGAAACAACAACATTTTTTACCCGAATTTTGTTTGGCCCGAGGAGGGGCACAGAGTTATCATGGATTACGTGGGATGGATTGCCTAAGCCTAGATGATGGAGAAGGGTCTGTTTCCAGCTCAGGACTTACCAGTGGGTACCTGCGTAGGGTGGTAGAAGCCTGGGGCGGGGTGGGTGAAAGTTAACACCAATGGTGCTACGACCCCCACTTCCCACAGGGTTTACTCTGGGGGTCTGATCAGAGATTGCTATGGCGAGGCGGCTTCCAGCAACACATTGATCAGGTTTCATCGATTACTGCGGAGTTATGGGTAGTCCTCTCGGGGCTCCATCTGGCCTGAGACTTGGGATTTCGACATGTTATTCTCGAAGTCGACTCCCTTGAGGTTATTAATCTGCTCTCTGCTCCCCTTGGGGTACTAACTGAGATTTCTGTTTTGGTGATAGGTATACACCGGCTGTTGCAGCGAGAGTGGACCATTCAGTTGCAGCACGTGTTCTGGGAAGGAAACCAATGCGCGGACAGCCTAGCTCATCTCGCTGGGGTGCACAGTCTGGGTCTTTATTTACTCCACGAGCCCCCTTTTGGCATTCAGGAGTTCCTTCGTTGCGATGCACAAGGCGCTATGTACCCACGAGCATTCATTTAATGTTGTAATTCCCTTGTGTAATAAAAAAAAGAATTACTTGTCTTAACTCCTCTCATGCTCCTTTTAGATATTTGGAAGTGCCTATTATGTTCTCTAAATCTCAACTCCAAAACTGCTTATTGAAAAGCTAAAATCCAGAATCTTAACTTGGCAGAATCGCTTTCTTTCCTATGCAACTAGACACCCTCAACAATCTTCATCTTTAATGGACTGCTCATGTTGCTCTGCTAGAAAAAGCTATCAAGGAGATGGACAGTGCTATTAAATCCTTCCTTTGGTCTGGTACTTTGGGTAACTCCAAGAGGGCTAGAGTTAAATGAAATGGGGTAACTATCTTTAAAAGGCAAGGTGGCTTAGGAATCATTTCCATTTCTAATGTGCAAAAGTTTATGGAGACTATATACAGATCATGATGCTCTTTGGACAGAATGGATCCATAAATACTACTTGAAGAACTCAAACTTCTGGCAATTTGATTTTTCTAAGGAGGGATCTTGGATCTTAAAACAAATGATGAAATTGAGGGATATCATATACCCTTGTATCAACCACAAAATAATGGTGCTAAAACTTGAATTTGGTTTGACAATTGGTTGGAAATCAGTCCTCTAATGCAAGCAAATGGAGAGGGAGTATGGAAGACATTTGCATTCTCTGTTGTAATGCAGTAGAGACTAGAGATCATTTGTTTTTCCTCTGCATCTTTTCAAAAGCAATATGGAGTAGAATCTTACATATACTGCCTCCACAACACTGTAGTTTCTGCTGGGAATCAGTGATGAACTGGGTGATTACTCATACGAGAAGGTTACAACCTAATGCAATATTATTCAAAGTTGTTTTCATCATTTCCATCTACTGCATTTGGAGGGAAAGAAATAATCGACGATATACTACTAAGAAGGAAGATAAATATTTGGTAGCGAATAGGATCATCAACATGATACGAGCTCATTTCTATGCTAGGAATGGCCAGCATCTTCTTTCTACTGACATACTGAGCAAATGGCATCTTTAATATTCTATTAAAACGTATACAGTAATCATTTGTCTTAATTAAGTTGTCTTCTTGATATTTTATCATTACTGGTATACTTAATGTCATGAACTAAATTGTCTTGTTGTATAGTTTCTACTATAATAACATTTCATTCATTAAAAAAAAGGATGATAGATTTTTTGTACACTCTAGTAATATCTAATCTTAATATAATAGTGATTAAGAACAATTTAGAGATAATATAAAAGCAATATAAATCTCGTAATTATAATCTCATCATAATTTTATTAAAAAATATATTTATCCTATAAACTTTTTTTATACTTCAGTTAATTAAATGAATATTCATAAGAAAAATAATACTTTCAATTTATATCATAAAAATTATGACCAATCAATTGACTACAAGGTATCCACTAATAATATGAACATCTAAAAGTGGCTTTAGCAAGAAAATATGGTATTTGAAAAAAAAAGTCATGAAATTCTAGTGCAAAGAGATGCATTAAGAATAGAAGAAAATAGGAAAATCATAGCAAAGGTGGGTTAAATGGTTTATAACGTTGTCACTACAACAAAAATAACATTTGACTACAAAATAATTTGTCATTAAATTTCTCAAAATTGTCGCTAATAATCATTAGTGACAATTTATATTCATCACCATAAACGTCGTCAAATCCCCGTAACTAAAATTTTTTGCCAACGCATTATTTTAGTATCACAAAACTATGAGCAACGCTTTAAGAAATAGTCATCAATACATTTTGGCTGCGTTTTTCGTAGTTAAAAATTATTAACTATATTTTAAAAAATGTAGCTAATTATTTTTAACTACGTTTTTGAAAAGTTGGTTATGACAGTAGGGTTCTAAGTTGGCTATGAAGTTGTTATTATGATATTTCTCCTCAAAATAGGCATAACTAACAAGAAAATTCTGGAGAAATAAATAAATAAAGAAAATCCCGTTCAGTATTCATAGATGTTTATTTACTTGACTATCTCCTAAAATATATCACCCATTTTCTATCAATTTTACTAGTACTAAAGTCTGTAACCAATCAATTACAAGCAAGCCATTTTAACAACTACGTTGTAGTGTAAGTTTCATGTAATAATTACTCGAACAGTCAAATACAAGATTATTGGAGTTAAATTATACAAATTACAAACTAAACGATGCTTGGAATCATCAAGCTTAGCATAACAAATGAAAATGAAAATTGAATCATAACTTAGTATGATAGATAGAAACCCACCTCTAACAGCTAGCAGACATTATCCATATCAATAGTACATACACCTTTGCAGTTAATTTTACACTCTCCTCCTTTTCCAATGAGCATGAATATTATCCAATATGTTATGAGCGAAACCATCTCTACTTGCACAATGAATGAAGACATAAAATTTTAGTGAGATTTGCCATCACAAAACAAGGCACCACAGTAGAATTATAGTTAGATGCAAAAAGATTGCCTGAAGATGAAAATTGAACATGCTCAACACTCCAGGTTTCCCCAGCCAGAGACAACCAGGAACCAATGCGCAAATTACAATTTCTACCATACAATACACATAACAACATCATAAGAAAAGCAAAGCAAGCAGCAACCTACGGATTCGCTTCCAACATTAACTAATTAATTGAATCCCTCAACCAACAGAATATGCCAGTTCCACTTAACTTAACAAATCAAGCACATTTCCCAATTAAAGGAAAGGAATCAAAAACCCAACAAAAGCAATAACAAAATGAAGGCTAAAGCATACATGCCCATATTCAATTATCGGTTGAACTTCAAGCACCCATCAACCAACTCCTTAACCTCCTCTGTCGTCAAAGGTTCACCCAATATCTCCTCCCTTGTCTTCGCATACCTCAGACTTGATTGCTTTTTCCTCAACCTTTGGTTGCGATAATTTTGTAATTATAGAGAATTTTCAAAACGTGGGATGAGTTTAAGGTTTGGAGTATTTGGACTTTTGCTCGGAATTGAAGGCTGTTACGGTTTGATCTAATTGCAAGGTATGGGACTTGAATCCCATATTGATTAAATACAAAATTGATATGGGATTTATAAGGACTTTGAGCTCTCTACCCTCATAAACTAGCTTTTGGGGTGTGGCTCTCCTAAAGCCCTTATCAAATATCATTGGTTATATCTTTATGTTCTTGTCTTTGCGAGTCTCATGCTCTATTGGCATGTTAAATTTGGACTATTTTCGTCTTTAAAATTTTAAATCTATTTAATAAATTGAAAAATATGGAGACCTAATTAAACTTTGGCATAAAGTTCACCTATTAATAACTTTTAAAAAAACAAGTTACTACTAACTTATTTATGCAGTATTCAAAGTGCTCTTTTTGAAAAACCAAAGGCAGAAATCTTTATTGTGTACATACATTTTACCTTTTTACAGATTAACATTTCCATACTAGAGGAAAACTAAACCATCTTACACCTATCTTTGACACAGTTGTCGCTTAATTGACAAGGAAAGTAATTACAACCTTAGTCTGAAAGAACTACAAGAGACACTTCAAAACCTATGGAGTCCTAACTAAATGCAAATGTATTTCTATCATATTATTTTGATATTCATACTCATCGTGTTGCTTGTTGGTTTATATTCTATGATCAATTGATTGTTTGTAATTTTTGTGATGTAATTGTTTAAAGGTAATCTTTATTTTAGGTATATTTATTTAATTATATAATGTATAAAATAAAATCTATGTGATAAATGAACGTCTCAAATAATATTATAATTGCAAGATTTATATTGGATTTAATTGTTATCTTTAAATTGCTCCTAATAGTTGCTTTATTAAAATTGAACATTAATAGAGTGGAAAGACTAGTAAACATACTTCTTTTCATAAAAAAAGTAGTAAAGTATGAAGATGTTTAAACAAATGTACGAAAACTTATTACAAAATATGTTCACCAATATGAGAATTTTGTTTTGAATATTACTTGTATATCTATGAAAATTATTATTGTGATGATTGTATAATTGATTCTTTAACTTTATATCTACAAAGTATATCATGTAGGATTTGATAAATTTTGATAATACTTAGACATATCCCAGTTAAGGATAGCCTTTTTTATACTCATTGAATATGGTATGAACTATATGGAGGTAGTTAACTGATCAATATAAGATTCATAACCCTAATGTGATTAGGGAGAAAGTTCCATTTTTCTTAATTGGTATTGATTCGAGAAATCTTTAGTTATGATGAAATGACACGTTGAAAAATTTTCAAATTTCATTAGTAAAAACACTCATTGATAATAGAAAACTAATATGATTAGACTAAAAAAGAATAGATATTAATTTTATACTTTATGCTTAATCAAGGAATTAAATGATAAAATTTAAATTTATACATAAGTTTTAACAAAAAGCAGTTTGATATTCATAATATCAGAGTGTCTGTAATGTTGGACTCAATGTTGATCCTTAGACATAAACTATTTAATATAGAATTAAAGATAAACTGATACACTCACATTTTGTATATATTTAGGAATTAAGTCTGAGTCATTTACATTCATTTTACATTCATCTATAGCTGGTTTATCATGTGTTAGCATTATTCGAGGTTTGTTGACGTAAAATGAATAAATGAAACAAATAGACTCAAATTGCAATGTTTTTGGGATTCTAGTAAACTTGACCTTTAGTCATTGTGGGATTTTTATCTCGAGATTGGTTTAGCCAAAAATTATGAAATTTCATACTTAAATTCTTAACTTATTGACGGATGTTTTAGGACCAATTACAAATTTTTCTAAGTCGAAATTTAGGAAAAATAAATTTCCAAAATTTGCATTAGATTTTGGATCGCCAGAGTAACCTTCTGATGATGTTTTGATCATAACTTTTGACTCAGATAGTGAAATTTCATGATTCAAGTATCATATTGAAACTAACTCAAAGAAAAAGATACTGATAAAATTTGAGTTCTTAAATGGTCACCATTTAGTTTTTATTCACATTGACCTTGAAAATCCCATTTCAACCAACCAAGGATGAACATTAGGCCCCACCTTTCAATGATTTTAGCCCATGCACAACTCATTATTCACTCCAAAAATAGCCCCTACTTCAGCCAACGTCCACTCTCTACCCCATCCACCAAAGAACCACGGATCAGTCCCCACCCATATAGCCTTCACTTCCATCAATGCAAGCTCCTATACTCCACACATTAGCCCCCACCTAGCTCCATCATTCCACTCCACTAACGCAACAAAGGATGAGAAGCATTGTACATCCACACACACTCCGTCAGCCCCCACTTAGCTACCTCCAACCCATGCCATTTACAAGCTCCATACTTCAACAACACAACTAGCATAAAAAAGAAAAAGGTCTACTCTCTAGCTCATGCACGGACTGCTAAGCCTCCACTTTGTATTTCAAGAAAATCATTCAACTTCTAAGCTCCAACCTAAATTATTCACGTAAGCCTTGATTTTTCTTCTCCAATCTTCAACACTCCCACAACAACCATAGCCTCCACTCACCAAGCTGCTTCCACTAAGTCACTCCCATCAACGCCACTTACAAGCCTCCTCCAATCTCAACAAGACAACCTCATGTTTTAACTCCCATTCACGTAACTCCAACACAACAACAAGCCTCCAAGCATCAATCATGATTTCACTCCAACTCTTAGTCCCTCTTCAACCAATGCAAGCCTTGTTAATTCCTCATCCAATCTCCCACATTCACGCAAGCCTCCTTTTGTCTTTCACGTGCAAGCTGAATACAAGGACGCAACCAAGAGCCTCCAATCAACTCTCACCAAGGAGATTCCATCCATTCACTCACCAAGGCAAGCCATACTTCCATGCACAAGACCCTCTTTCAAGTCCCCACTCATGCACAACACGTCCACTGCCAAACAACACAGCAGCCCCCACTGAAGCAAGACGGCCTTACTCACAAAGCAGCGTCCACTTTTGGATATAAGCTTCCGTGTAACACTCACCAATGCAGAAGCCACGCTAGGAGAGGGGAGAGCACATTATTCTGTTGTAGTTTGGAGCTGTGTTTTTTATTTTTAATTAGTTTCTTCATGAGTTTATCTATCTTTTATATTTTTAAATTGATTGGCATGATGATTTGTAACTAGAACATTAATTTCTCTTAGGGATTTGATATTTTTTATGATGCTTTAATATTAAATTTTGCTAGAATCCATGACTAAATCTTCATATACTTGTTGATTTTTCCTTAGATTTATTGGTTCTTCTTTTGAATTATTGAAAATTGCCTTGGTATAAATTCGCCTTTGAAAAAAGGAAGTTTTTGTTAGAAGATTGAAGAAAATTTCGACTAGGATTTTGTTGTGAGTTGGGAGACCCAAGAAACTTAGGAGGTGAAAATTGAAGGTTTGAGACTTAAGAAACTATAGAAAAAACTTAAGTAAGGGATTACTAAGTGACGTTTAGAGTGGATAGATTAATTCATCTTTGAGAAAAGGAGATTAATTACACTTAAAATTTACCTACAAGGTTAGGATATTTCATTTGTGAAGGATAGCTAATTCAATATTAAGGTTGATAAAAAATATCATTTCTTAAGAGAAAGTCATTCTCCATTGAAGTTTATACTTTTAATTAGTCAATTGTTGCCATATTTTCTTAATTAGTTACATCACAAATTTGTCATATTCATAGTTATTTTGGTCGCAGTGAATTCGGTAATTGTTTAGAAATTTATTTAAGTTTTTTTAATTTCTTTACATTAATTTTAAATTTCCTAAAATTTCACTCAACCCGATTTTAAATACCATTAGCTAGCGTAGAATTGAACTTTTTTATAATCCTTGTAGATACGACTCAGTTCTTACCGATTTATTAATCACTTTGACAACCGTACACTTGCAGTTCACGAACAAATTTTTGGCACCGTTGATGGAAATAAATGTTTGAATGTTTGCTTCTATAGCTAGTTTGATATTTACTTGTTGTTTTTCTTTTTTTATCCCTAGAGCAACTTTTTTGTTTCTTTTTCGTTTTGCATTTTTTTCTTGCGCAACTTGTGTATAAAAAGATTGTATGCCCTTAACCATTAAATGGCAAGAAAGACAGTTTGACCTAGAGTTGGAAAAAACAGTAAAGTCAATTTGTCGACTAAAGAAAATGAAAAATCAAGCAGAAGAACTTCAGAGAATTCAAAGAGAGAGGGATAAAATGGCTCAAAGATTAGCTCAGTTAGAGGCCAGACTCGGTGTAGCTAATTTGACTGGAAGAAATGGAAGAGGAGATAACAAATATGAACAGGAATAATTGCACCAACGTCCTATCAGGAAATATTTTCAGCCTACAGTGGTGGACAATTATCACGGTATTCAAATACCTAATATTCGTGCTCAGAATTTTCATATTTTACCTGGATTCATCAATTTGGTTCAGACAAATCAATTTGGAGGAGCACCAATGAAGGATCCAAATGATCATCTTGCAAGTTTCCAGGAATTATGTGCCACTATCAAAACTGAAGGAGCAACGCAAGATGATATTAGGCTCACTTTATTCCCTTTTTTTTTTGGAACAAAGCAAAGAATTGGCTTCATTCAATTTCTGTTGATAGAATGCAATTGGCAATAGGTAGCATGGTAGTTCTTGATTAAATTTTTTCCACCTAATAAAGCTACGAAGTTA
>JAJMLV010000228.1:10913486-10927207 GCA_027123465.1 Erythroxylum coca | reverse complement strand
CCCTTTTGCAAATGCAACACACCTAAACCTTGATTCAAGTCCTATACTACATTTCTAACCCATTAACAACTTAAAAATAGTCATAAGATCATCAACCCAAAGATTTCACCTAGGTTTTTTTGAAAGCCCTACACAATCGGTTCTAACCTCATGCAAAATGATTCTAAGGCAGCAAAGGAACAGTAATGTCAATCTCAAGTTTGATCCGCAAAAAACTCCTACCCAGTCCCAGCTCCCATGTATCCTCATCAATTGCAATCACTTGACCAAGTCTGTCCCCAATTCTCCGAGCATTAATACTAGTAAGCATTTCTAACGGTAGATTATGAATCTGAATCCAAAATCGACAGCGGGAAAAGTCAACCTCCTTAACAGCCATATCCAGACACCAATGTTTCAACACAAAACAGCACCCCATCACCATCCACGGCCCCTCCCCAATCGCTTTTTCCGCCTGCGCTAGACTGTGAAAAGACAAAATGTACATATTAGGACTTAATTCCCTAACATCCTTAAGCTCCTTCATATTCCACATGCTTCGCAGAACACCAAAGACTCCAGTTCTATTCACAACCCTATCAGAAATGATTTGACCTAAAACCACACAATGCGACAATTCTTCAATCAGATAATATTAAGACCTATTAGCTGTTGTAACTTTAACTATAAGATAATTTCTAAGGTTTTAACTGAGAGATTGAGAGCTTCTATGGGCGAACTTATTACTTGCAATCAGAGTGGTTTTGTTGAGGGGAGGCAAATACAAGATAATATCCTGGTAGCAAAGTGAAGTGTTTCACAGTTTGAAGATTAGGAAAGGGCAGCGGTATGGTTTGGCTTTGAAACTTAATATGGCTAAAGAATATGATCGGGTGGAGTGGAAGTTTTTGCAGCAAGTTATGGAGAAAATGGGCTTCAATGTTACTTGGATAAGGTGGATCATGGAGTGCATTTCTTCTGTTACTTATGTGCTTAATGTCAATGGTAAGAAATCAGGGCTTATTATACCATCTAGAGGTCTTAGGCAAGGGGATCCTTTATCCCCTTACCTGTTTTTATTTGTTGTGGATGTTCTATCTAGAATGGTCAATCATGTCATTGAGTCTAGGCAGTTAGAGGGTCTTCGGTTAGTAAGAGATTGTCCAGTCCTGTCCCATTTACTTTTTGCTGATGATGCCTTATTCTTCTTACCTGCTGATGCTACTAATGCTTCACTTATGATTGTTATTCTTGCTAAGTATTGTAAAGCATCAGGACAGATGGTGAACTTGTCCAAGTCAAGCATTATTTTCAGCTCTAATACACTTGAGAACAGGAGGACTGAATTAAGGTTACTGCTTGGAATTCCTGAAGCTCCTAATCCTGGGACTTATTTGGGCCTACCTACATTTTAGGGAAAGACAAAGAGACAAGCTGTGGAGTTCATCAAAAACAGAATTATCAAGAAGATTACTGGATGGAAGACAAAGTATCTCAGTCAGGGAGGAAGGGAGGTACTTATAAAAGCTGTTGCTTGTGCTATACCTATTTACCTTATGTTGTGTATAAAGTTTCCTAAAACAACATGTGAGGCCATTAATGCTGTGCTTACTGATTTCTAGTGGGGGCAGAAGGAAAATGAACATAGAATTCATTGGGCTAGCTGGATTAAAATGTCAGTGAGTAAGAGTGTTGGAGGCATGGGATTTAAGGACATGCAACTTCTAAATATTGCTTTGCTTGCACGACAGTATTGGAGACTGATTACAAATCCAACTGCTTTGTGGGCAAGGGTGCTGATAGGGTTATATTTTCCTAAAACTTCATGTTTGCAGGCTAAGAAAGGTGCACGGGCTTCTTGGATTTGGGCTAGCATGTTGGAAGGGAGGGATTTCTTGAAGCAACATCTTCAGCGGCAGGTTGTGGATGGCCGATGCATTAATGTTTGGGATGAACCATGGATTCAAGGGCAAGTGGTGACTAAACCGGAGGGACTTCCTGCAAATGCGCCTAAGAAAGTGGAGGAATTGATAGATATTCATGCTGAACAGTGGAAGATGGAGGTAGTATGTAAGTTTCTGCCTAGTGATCAGCAGAGACTGATTGAAGACATCCCTTTGTGTGGTAAAGGATCTTCGGACAGATATATTTGGAAAGTTGCTGAGAATGGAATCTATTCAGTTCGGCAAGGTTATCAGATTCTAAAACAAAATGCTATCCTATCGGCTACTAGAAAGGCTGAAACTTCTCATACGGTGGACCAGAAACTTTGGAAATGGCTTTGGAAGCTTACACTCCCACCTAAGGTTAAGGTATTTCTCTGGAAAGCACTGCACAATTTATTGCCTACTAAATCTAATTTGGTTAAAAGAAGAGTTAACACTGATGATTTGTGTCCTATTTGTTTTGGTGAATCTGAGACTATTGAGCATATGTTGTTATTATGTCCATGGACAAAATGTGTATGGTTTGGTAGTGTTTTGGGTTTACAAGTAACAAGGGTAGGTTTGACCACCTTAGATGCATGGCTAATGGATATAAGTGAGGCCTTCAAGAAGTCTGATAATGGCAATGATAGTTTGATTTTTATTGTTGTTTTACTGTGGAGCATTTGGAAGCAGAGGTGTAAAGTAGTTTTTAATCATGATAGGCCAGATCCTCTTAGATGCCTTGTGAAAAGTTCTGCTTTGTTGGCTGAATGTACTCAAAGTAAACAGAAGGATGGCATGCTTCGGGTGCATACTATGCAAAATAATGGAGCAAACCAAATGTAGGCTATTTGAAAATGAACTGTGATGGAGCCTATAAACATGGGAATGCAGGTTTTGCAGCTATTATTCGAAATGCTGAAGGCATTGTTATTGATGGTATTGTAAAAGAATGTAACACAGGTTCAGCACTTGAGGTTGAAGCTAGAGCTGTGTGGGAAGGGGTAAAGTTGCTGGAGCAGAAAAGATATCATAATGTACATATTGAAATGGATTCACAGATTGTGCATACTGAAATACTTAAGAATAAAGGACAAGGAAAATGGAGAATTTATCCATACATTTCTGATATATTGTACAGAATACGTCATTTACAGGGTATTGATTTTGTCCTCATTAAACATGAAGCTAATAGCGCTGCTGATTGGTTAGCAAAGCAAGTCAGTAAGAAGATGAGCTTGGGTAATTAGATTTTGCTGCCTCCATCTTCTTTGGTTGGTATTTTGAGTCGTGATGGTTTACCAGCCCCTCCTTAGTTGTATTGGCCACAGGTGATGAAGGGATATGCTAGAGATGCTACTTTGTTTAGTTCTCAAATGTGTATTGCTTCTGTTTTTTCGGATGGTTTGTATAAACTTTTTGTTGTTGTTTTCTCTTATTAATAACATTTGTTTCTATTGGCCAAAAAAAAAACTAAGGCACTCAGTAATGATTGTGGATACAATTTGGAAAGGATCTGTTTATTAATGTAGATGAATAAAATTGAACTTGAAAAAGTTTTATTGGTTATATTTGTGAACGATTTATCCAAATTTTTTTATTGAATCACTAAGAGCTTATTTATATATTGCTTTAAAAATTAGTTTAAAATTAGGTCAACAAAATGGAGCTATAGGTCTACTATATTTTACACATTCATATGGAAGAGCTCATATTGGTATATTGACATGCGCACTTGATTGATACCTTCATGCGTGACTTCTAGTAAGTGTTGAATCTCGTGAGTTATTCCACATACGGACCAAACATTAAACTCGTTTCTACCTAGAGCCCAAAATAAGATGCACCACTTTATTATTAAATAAATGACCCTTTTGTTAATACTATGCCACTCACTCTTCTCCTTGGGAACCTTTGGACATATTGACACGAATTGACCCTTTTGTCCTTAATGAAAAACTTCAAAATAGGTTTTTAATACAAGTAGTCATTTTCATGAAAGTATTTACTCTCCTTATATTTTAACTATCTTGGTTAGATGAGGATGCTCTTTAGTGTAACATTAAGGTTTACTCTAAGTTTTATTTAAAGAAAATAATAAAGGAGGTCTAAGTATATGTAATTTGAAAATTAATATGTAATTCAATCGCAGATGTCTATAAATACGCAATTTGTAAACCTGAAATATAAGAGTAGAGAAAATGTAACCCAAAGCATTATATGACCATCCAAGCAAGTGGGATGATTGAAAAAGTCAATTGATCATAATTAAAAGCACTCGTAATCAAATGAAGTCAAAAGGGATATTCAATTCAAATCAAGGGAGCTTCCAACTAATAAAGTGAAAAACAAATCAAGATGACAAAAATAAAGGAAGAATTAAGCATTTATTATGTAACGAATCTATGTAATCTTTGTTCATTTAAATATTGTATGTGCTAAAAATGTATTAACATTTCATGTTGGGACTCGATGCACTTTTTTTTTTAAATTCCACTTTTTAAGAACTTTTTATTGTGTTTTATACTTAAAAATATATGGATGACAACGGTTCTTGGCTAAGTGTCCTAAGTTGATCCGTTTGGAGATGGATTGAATGAATAATTAGATGAAGTTTTTTTTTTTGGTTAAACATCATATAGTACCATTGGGAGATATGGGACCAATATTAGCTTGAGTAATTAAAAAAAACTTAAATTGAATAAAATCCAACGATAAATAATTAAAATTTAATGAATATGAAAGCATAATAATGGCAATTAGTTTTTTTAAGGTGTCACTTACATTTGTTAACTGCAATGTAAAGGAGAAGCAGACATTTCTATTTTTTGGGCTACATACTCCTAATTCCAATAAGTTAAGCTCTAACTTAGTTTGGGCCTTTGTATTTCAAACTTTGAGCCCTAAAATTTAAAACAAGGTTGACCTTTAATTTCGTGCAAAATTCCATTTATTCAATCTTGAAATCCAAGTATAACATTTAGATTATAACTAAGTACTGTTGCAAATGAAATTATATAATGAAAGTTGAATTTGATAAACCATAATTTTGCCTACACATTGAAATTCTATTTTACCAATAAGATTTATATTAAGATATTGTTATTAGTTTATTGAAATTTCACTTTTTTATAGCCAAAGACTTCTCGTTTATTTAATCAAAAAATTCTTTATCGATCCAAATTGGTTACTAAATAGTAATTTACTGTCACGTCATATTCATTAAAAAATCCAAAAACTCAAGAAGGGAAACAAACGACATCAAGTAGTTGATTAATATTAGGTAAAATCAATTAATATGACTTAAGGTGTAAGAAAAAATGAAAAAACATTAAATTTACATCAATTAATATGACTTAAGGTGTAAGAAAAAATAAACAAAACATTAAATTTACATCTAAAAATGAACAAAACATTAAATTTACATCTAAAGCCATTTTATGAGTATTTAACTTCCATTAAAATAGATGGATAGTAACGAACATATGTTACGTTTGATTTAATTGCAAGGTATGGGACTTGAATCCTATATCGATTAAATACAAAGTTGATATGGAATTTATAAGGACTTTGGGCTCTTCACCCTCATAAGCTAG
Organism: Erythroxylum coca; assembly: GCA_027123465.1. Classification (NCBI taxonomy): domain Eukaryota; kingdom Viridiplantae; phylum Streptophyta; class Magnoliopsida; order Malpighiales; family Erythroxylaceae; genus Erythroxylum; species Erythroxylum coca. The sequence continues at coordinate 10,921,704 of JAJMLV010000228.1, read as the reverse complement.
CTTTTGGGTGTGGCTCTCCTAAAAGTCCTTATCAATTGGTATCAGAGCTAGGTTTTGGAGTGGTGGCCCACGGAGTGGTGGCCTGGGAGTGCCAGCCATGACCAACGTGGCCATGAGCAACAAGGACCTCAAAGTGGTGACCCATGGAGTGGTGACCTGAAAAGTGTCAGTCGTGACCAACATGGCCGTGACCAATGAGGACATTGGTCCTTATGGGGGGACGAATGTTACGGTTTGATCTAATTGCAAGGTATGGGACTTGAATCCCATATTGATTAAATGCAAAATTGATATGGGATTTATAAGAACTTTGCGCTCTCTACCCTCATAAGCTAGCTTTTGGGGTGTGGCTCTCCTAAAGTCCCTATCAAAGGCTTTGATGGAGACGATGGTGTTCCCATGGATTTGAAGGTATCGATGATCGTCGTCGTTGCGGTGGGCTTCTACTTGTTATCGATGTTGTCTACTACTCGAATCTATGATGACGACAGATGTCATCTTTGATTTCTTGTTGGGCTTGTCGACTCTGTTCGTATTTCTCTGCATTGGCATTGTGCCACTGTGAGAATCGGACATCGGTGATCGGACGGTTTCATTTTAAGGGCATTGGCATTGTGGTTAGATTGAAATTCTGCGAACCTTTTCATTTTAAGGGCCACTATCATTTTCGTCCCTCCTTATTTTTCACATTTGGCAACAATTTTTAAAATCATCACCAAGGCAGAGTAAGGATGATCTTTTGGCATCAAATTATAACCTTTTTGGCGATGATTTTCTAAATTCATCATTAAAGGATTCACATTTTGCAACGTTTGTAAAAAAACATCACTAAAAGGTCAACTTTTTGTGCCAATTTTTAAAATGTCACAAAAAATGGACCCTTTAGTGACTTTTTAAAAAGCATCGCTAAATGGTCCTTATTTGATGACAATTATCACAAACGTCGCAAAATGCTTAACTTTTAGTGACGATGTTGGCTTACTTTTAGCTACGATTTTTAAAACGTAGCTAAATGTTTACTTTGTTGTGGTTTGTGGAGTTGCACAGAGTACATGGCTACTTTTGATTTTCTTTTTATCTTAACAAAAAGCTCGAAAAAATCAGCAACAAAGGTAATGTTCTGTGAAAATTTGTAGAGATGTCATCATTAAATTCCAATGGTGGAGTTCAAGATTAGTAGAAATGGAGGGCTAAGTGTGGTGTATATGAAGCCTATACAGGGCAATAATTCTCAGTATAATCATAATTCTGAGTTAAAAAATGATCTGTTACTTTGTATAGTGTTATAACATATAAATATTTTTTAAAACTTGTTATTAAATCATTAAAACAGAATGAAATTAATTAAATTTAACATATAAATTATAAATATATTTTAAAATCTTGGAATCTAAAAAGTTCATTGATTGATGTTTTGTTTTTTGACGTAATCATTTAAATAATAATTCAATTACATATATTGAACATATTGCACGACAATTTCTTGCAATATGTTCAATATAATAAGATTAAAATTTCAATTAAAAATAATTAAATTTTTTTGGTCAATTGAAAAGTTTTAGCTGTTTGACCAAGTCAAACTACTGATAATTATCTTTAGTAATTAGTTGATTGGGTTTACAAATTGAATTCAATACGTTGATTTTGAAAAAGAAGAGCATTCTCCTTTAGCATTTGAAAACCTAAGGAAATAAAAGACTATTATATCCAAAAGTTATTACAAATTACTCAAAGAGATAAAGATAGATTGAGATTGAGATAATAATTAGTTTATTATTTAAATTTAATATTTTTTAAATTTTAATTTTTGAAGTTAAATTAATATCAAATTTGAGTCATAATACACAAAGAGTCATAATCCATAGCAGATTAATATAGCTGATTTGACCAGCGAATGGTATCAAGTACTTATTTAAAGATATTTAGTAAAATTAGTTATTTAGTATTAGTTGTTCATGTGTAAAATGACTTATGAGGATATGGCTTAAAAAATATTTATAAAGACATGAGTATTATATCTTAGTATTTCTTTAAATATTTTCATAAGAATTTAGATAGAACAAAAGAAGTCAACATCATCATTTTAAGCAAAGGTTTATTATAATCTAAGAACGATATCTAACTGTCATTAAACTAGAAGCAATATTATCACTAATAGTTGTCATCTCCCGAGTTATCGATTCTTTAACGTCTTCTTGTGTAGAGGTGACTTCAACATCTTCAAATACATCTGAAGGTATAAATTCAAGATCTTGATTGATGATGTTAAAAGTCAGATCATCAATTGTGCTTCTTCTAATATAATTATACCACGCAAAAGCTATAGAAATTATTTTATTTTAATCCATCAATGAATACTTATTTAGTCTTAATTTTATGCTTACTTCTCAATTTGCTAAAGTCAATTAGTCAAAATTAAATAAATAATAACTATTTGCCTATGTTTAAAATAAAAAATAATTATATAAATTATTTTTAGAAACTAAACTGAGAAAAATGTAGTAATTAAGTAGCAGAAAATTTATTTTTAATTATATAAAAATGTATTCCTTTAATAAAATTAATCTTATCTTATAACTATAACTAAAAAGAGATTTTGATAATTTTATCTATTAAAATTAACTTTAAAATAATTTTTTAGACATAATAACCATTTGTAGAAACATTTTTTTTGTTTAAAAATATTTAACTATAAAATATATTTTAATTTAATGATTTAATTTTTTTAATTACAAATTTTAATCCAAGTATTAATAAGTACAATGAATTCATCTTGAAACTTTCCTATCCAATCCAAAATCTAACATTATAGAAAATTTTGGTTGGTATAAAATAATTTGGTAGTGGTTTTTTATTTTACAATACCAAATGTAATGATACTTATTTTATTTAATTAAAAATGAAATAATATTTTAAAAATAACGATACTAATATGAAGCACAAATTTTATTCAAGAAAAAAAATTCTAATTTGGTTTAATTTTTGAATAAACCAGAGTACTTTCTTTTAACTTCAAATAAATTAAATTCACACTTTATGTTTATCTATATCTATGTCTATCTTTATCTCCATCTCTCTCATAATTTATAATAACTTTTAGGTACAATCGTCTTTTCGTCCTTTAATTTCTTAGCAACTAGAACAAAATGTTCCCCATAGCAATGTTTTCAAAAATAGCAGACTGGGTTCAATCCACCAACCTAATTAGCATATTACCAATCATGATTATCAACAGTTTGATATAGTCAAATAACCAAATACCTCTCAATCTACCAAAAAATAGTTGATCAGTTATTTACCAAACAAGTCTTAAATGATTTTCTTTCTATAGTAAGTGCAGTTATTATTTATATGTGAAATATCTCAAAGATAATATTAATATTGTAACACCCCTTATACAGAACCTACAACCACTCACATATATAACAACAAAATTCTTGTACAAACAATCACGACATGTATTTCTATTCATTTACAGGGGCTATCATCACACATTTTTTAATTCAATGTTATACATATACATATTACAAAATTTCATATCATTTAACATTATCATTGAAAAGTAGTATTACAACTTTATATTTACATGATAATTCAAAACGAAAACATACAATTTCCTTTACTCTTTTACATGTACAATCGTCTTAAACCAAAACACATTTCAATGGTACTTTTACTCATAGCTGTTGGCCTTGGTCCCTGTAGATGTTCCATGTACCTTACTTCTATGACATGGACCTACACGAATTAACACACATGCTAAGCTTGAAAGCTTAATGGGAAAAATATTTAGTTTGGATTACCACTCACAACCGTCATCCACCAAGCACACGCATTCATAAACTTCACAACTCATATAAATAGTGATGACATACTTTATCAAAATACATAGTGTAAACAATGGTTTAATATGTTATTCATATACCGTAAATTCACATTCATAAGCCAAACATTGATATTTAACGCTCATTGATACAAATTATCAATACAAACACTAATGTTCATCAATACCAATTATTTATGTTGTTATGTTATATTTCTTATTTATAACCCTTTACTTTACTTTTTTGTGTTAGGCCTGCACATTCTCGTGGGTTTGGATAATGGGAGCTATAGATATTCAAAGATATCAAAATTGTAGATACCTAAAAGTATCAAAGTGTGGATACTCGAAGGCATTAAACTGTGGAGACATTATAGTCTCGAAATGAAGACACGATTGGTGTCAAACTGTAACAACTGCACTGTAACCCTATAGGCATGCCTATCTTTCCACCACCAAGACAATAGAACAGGTACTGTAACAATTCCTTTAACCATTTGCCAATTTCACAATTCATATATTAATAAGTCATATGATATACATTTCAAGTCATAAAATTGTATCTATGTTCATACATGCAAGTCATAACTTATCACCATTACAAGGGTATGAAGATCACACTTTTATAATCATATTATACACATGTGAGCAATAAATATGAATAAAATCATCTATATACATGTAAATTGTGTTTAGCATGGATTATGCTCTCTTAAATTCCAATGTTTAATAACCCAGTTCACATGTGGTAACTCATATTTCAATTATTTTTAAATATTTGAAAACTTTCATACACATTCCAGAAGGTTTTGATAAGATGTGGTAAAAACTGGAATTGAAAACAAACTCAAAATAGTACAATTTAGGCTAAGCCATGATGGTTTGAAAATGGGAAAACAATCAGTCCAGAAGTAAATCATATGACGAACTCCATTTGTTCCTTAATATGCATATAGAAAATGTTCGAAGTAGGTTTTGAGGTCTTCTAGACATTTGTTCCGCTATGTCTCTAGTTTCTATAATACTAACAATCAAACCATTTGAACTTCCCAATCATGAGATATAAACCAAATATCATACGCTGCTCCAAAATAGGGGTAGCATCAGGTCATCATTTTTATGCCAATTTACAATGTCATAAAGCTATAATTAAGTCAGAGTCTCCTTTAGAGATTTTTATTTCTATGTCTTAGATTTCATATGCAATTGAAATCACTAGTTTAGAGGCTTATAGGCTGAGTTATCACTCAAACAATGTGACTAGTTCAAATGAACCTAAGGCAGAATTCTACTATACGATACTCTCTTGTCATATACAACCATTTCCATGCAAAGTAACATAAAAATAACACCAAAAAGCATCACATAAAGCACACCTCTTCCAAATGAATCTTTATATCCATTCAAACATACATACAAAGAGGAATTAAACTAAGTGTAGTCTTAAATCTTAAAATTAGCAAAATAGTTCTTCTAATGCCTTTCCTTCCATTCCTCTTTGGTTTTACTTGACTCACCAACTAGAAACAACAAAAATACACATCTCAATCCCAATTCCAACGTTATAATTTCAGTTCTTCATAAGCAAAGCAAGAAAAGATAAAGGTGAAGAGAAAATCCCTAACTTTTACCTTGATTTCCACCTAAGATTGACTTGATTTCTTTTATGAAAAATGATGGGATGAAGAAGGTGAAATAGAGAGGAGAAAAATTTGAAGTTAGAACCATCAAAGTGCCTTTCATCTCCCCTCTTCATATGCCTTTTCATGAACTTTCAAGACTCACACACATGCTTAATTCCTATTGGCCACAAAAGTTTTAATCCAATTGGTCCATGTGCTAACTTTAGAAAAATTGCATATTGGTCCTTCTTCTTCCTTTAATTCCCACAATGGCCTATAATATTATCATTTAGTTTCATTCCCCTATGTCTTAATTTTATAATGGCATAAATTTTATGCAATTTGGTTAATTATATTAGAAGTTATACCTAAAAAACTACAAGCTATTTGAAAATAAGGACAACACCTAATACTCAACTTCAAACTAGAATTCAAAAATCTTAGAAGCAGAATCAATTTTTTTCCTTCTTAAAGTTTTAGACCTATGTCTCTAGTGTAATTTTCAGTTGGATTTATCTAATTTGGAGGTCTACAGGTTAAGATATTCCAAATTATAGAAGTCTGTTTGGTGGAACCTATCCATTGAACAAGGCACACATCCCAAATCAACTAACTTCGATCTTATCATGCAAGAGCAACACAAAAATACATACAATTTAACCAACAACATCCCATTTGCTTATGATATACTTCTTTTACTAATTCCCCTCACATTATGTTCACAAATTCAAGCAAACATCTCTAACATAACCAAATCCGGTACCAATACTGATACAATACTCATAACATTGATCATGATATTAATATCCATCTTACATGTTACCATTAAAGTTTATGTAACGTTAATTTATTCAAAATGTCATTACTTGTTGCCATTTATATGACATTGACATATCTCTAAAACTTTGTCATAAAAATTTTCAATAGGGATTAATAGTAATATTGCATGGTGGACATATAAGGTAACATTGCATAGTGGACATATAAGTTTTCTTTCTAACATTAACATCTCTATTCAAACCTAACATATATCAAAAGAATTTGATTCATTAAAACTTAGCATCAGTTATACTAAACAAAGTTAAATGTCTGTGAAAATCAAATAATTTTAGGGTTTTAATCATATATTTGGTTGGTCTCACGATTTTGTTTGAAAGAAGAGCCTCCACGGCTATTCTGAAAATTACTCTAATCTATCTAATGAGATATGATTCTATTTAAATTTAATTGATCTTGAGATACTTAACAAATCAAGTAAACTTAAATTGTATAGATAATATCCTTATCAATCACATCTCACATGACTCCTAAATTTGTCAGGTGATAACTCTTGCCAAAATTGTTAAAACATAAATTGATATATTCATGAGTTATTCATCTCAATCATACAAATCTAGTTAAATAAAACTTATTAATTTAAGATAAAAACATGTTTAGATTAAAGGAACTTAGAGTTATTTAACATATTTAACAAATCTTATGACAAACAGAACTCTAATTTTATGCTTAAATGATAGAAGACAAAAATTATATTCTTAACTTATAATTAATATTTAATGATATATTGAATTTTAAGTGGTCTCATCAAACATAAATTATAAGTAAAATGCACACATTTTAAATTACAATATGTTACTCATATATAATATATCAACATATAAAATGTGCAATTTATGTAAACATAATCAAATTATATTGATAAAATATAAAGTTTTATTTGATTATAGTTATTGATCTTTATAATTTAAAATAATATTTCAAACTCCTTAGATAATTAAATTAGATTAAAAGATTGACTCCTAAATAAATCAAGTTTCTATTTAACTTGATTTGAAACAATTTTCAAATTTAATTCAAAACTAATTCCATTCATTTTAATTTCTTTAGTATATTTTAACTAAAAGTAATTTTAACAAATTATTCTTCCCATTTATCATATAAATTTCCTTTTCAAAATTTACAAGTAAGAGATTATATTCTACTTAGAAAACTATTTTTAATATAATTATAAATAAAATTTCTTAATTATAAAAAATATCTTTAATATTAAGCAAAACCACTTTCAAAAAATTAAACGAATAGGAATTTCAAGTTAAACCTAGGGATGACAATGGCCCTAGGTCAGTCCTGGGAGGGGGCTCGAGCAAAGCCAAAACTCGACTGAGTCTGAGGCAACCCGGTTCGAACCTAAATCAATCTAAGATTGTCCCATTTATTTCAAGTTGGTCTAGGCCAAGGTGAGTCGGCCGGTCCGAGAGCAGTTGCCGATTTGCCATCCCTATTTAAACCCAAAGGCTTACCAAGACTGCTATCACATGCACAGTATTACGGATGTTAGGATTCTCAATTATTAGTGGATTGGGTGCTGCATTCAAGAAATGTGAAATAACTCCAATTCCTCGGACAAGGCAATACCCAACTGGGAAAAAGTTGGAAAACTTGTCCTGATTAAGCAAAAAGTTGTTCTTCTGATATACTTTAAGCAAACGTTGACCGATGATGAAGTTACTTATTTTGATTCCACACTTACAAGATATCACTTAATCTTTCTAAAGGATCTTTCGAGAACCTATTTCTTTTGCTTGGTCATATAATTTGTGCCGCTCATTTTCCTTTATTAAAAAAAAATTCTCAGATTAAATTTAAGGGGTGTGGTTAATTGGTAAGAGAGTCATTTATCCTTAAATAAAAATCAAGGTGGTCGGGTCGGCCATTCTGGGCTCGGACCCAATCAAGACGACCTGTGGGCCGATCGGTCCATTCATCGAAGATC
>JAJMLV010000228.1:10873787-10885651 GCA_027123465.1 Erythroxylum coca | reverse complement strand
CTTTGGATCATCCAAGCCAAGACCCAAATGCACCGAGAAGAAGCACGAGGATGAAAACACCTTCTAGAAGGCTAGCTGGCTATCAGTTGAATTCTGTTATTGCTCATGCCAAGTCAGCAGCTCCATAACAACCGGGCACATTCCCTGAGATAGATTATATAACCAATGATTGGATGATGAGATGGGGAACGAATTGGCTAAGAAAGTTCTATTGTAGTTCTGTTTCCCACCTCTTTCTTTGTTGTTGAATTCCCTTGTCTTTCAGCATATTTTCCTTTTCCCTAAGCTCTGTAAATCGATTCACTGATTTATAGAAATCCAATATTTTCCTTTGTTCCCATTGCACTGTTTCATTTCCTGTTTGATATATCAAATCGACATGGAATGAAGTTGGATGAATGCCTGCATATCCTGCTTGCGGGAATTCCCACCTTCTGTGCCAGTTCTTGTGCTTCAGCCTCGCTCTTAATGACACGATCAAAGCAAATGTACCTTCCTGATGCGGTTTTGTTCATTGCCTCAAAAACACATGCATGTGCCTCTGCCAGTTTTGAAACATCAACTGTTGCCAGCAGTCCATTGGCAAACATTTCTTGAGCTCCTGAATTTCATTCACAAGTTAGTTTACTCTGTGGATGATTCATCAACAATAGCACTAATGTTCAGAAAAATGGAACCGTTACCTTTCAGATAAGCAATTGTGGCTGTCGGGTTTCTGTTTAGGAATTCAGGACCTGTGATAAGACCTGAACAGATTGTGGCTAATTTTAATCCATTATCCACTGCTGTTCTCCATGCGGCTTTCTCTGCTCTTAACTTCCCCAACGCATACCAGAGCTGTATAAGTTTGAAAAAAAAAAAAGTTAATTCTCAAGGCTGGATAAAAACATCATTCTAGGGACTAGAGCTCGACTCCGAAATAAAAGAAGAAAGTCGGTGAGAATTTTGAAGATATATGCCTTTTTTTCAGTGCAAAGGCATTCATCACTCCAGGATTCATGGTTGATTACAGGAGAGAGGTCCTGCAGAGTGCCATCCCTCCATATGCAAGCCAGAAGTGAAGAAGTGAGCACACAACTTCTCACAGATGATGTCCTTGCACAAGCCTTTATCACATTTTCAGTGGCTTTCACTTTTATTTTTGCCATTGATTTCTAAAATCAAAGACGCACTTGTTTTAGTGAAAATGGAATAACTAATTTATTATAATGCTAAGTCACTGATTAGTTGCAAAATAGGGTTATCATCATTCACCATAAAATACTGAAATACAGATATAGAGACATTGTCCCCGTGGCTCCTGGGTTGCATGAGTTATTATCAATACAACAAGTGCTGAGGGATGTGGGGACCTTTCCTTAACAGTAATTAAGTGCAACAATTGCTCAAGCATTATGTTGCCAAACCACCACGACTGACAACTAATACTGGAGGAGGCAAGTTTCAGGTTGGATCATGTAAAGATAAAATGTCCTCGGATCGGATACCAGTTGAATTTAATAGCCTGAAAAATAATAACGAAAACAAAATATAGACAAAAATAAATGGGACAGGACACAAAGATTTACGTGGTTCGGTCAATGTGACCTACGTCTACGGCCAGAGGGTGAGCAATTTTACTAATATGTGGAAAATGTATACAAGTACAAAGACTGGAACAAAAGGTTTTTAACAACTCATAAATATACAGAGAGGATAGGAGGATTTCAGAAAGGAAAGAATGGTGATCTTCCTCTATAAGCCTGCAACCATATTTATAGCTGAAGTCCTGCGCAATCGTCGCTCACCAAATCCACGCTTGAAGATCTTGAAGAATTTTAGCCATGTTAGGTGCATCCCTTTTTGACTTATAACAAGCAGCCATAAATTATTTAAACGCATGAAGAAATCGCCAGCCACATTTGAATGCATGCAACCAATCATTGACTTGTGGAGGGGCCAATTCACATGCAACAAATTGAGAGTGAGCAGTCAGTATCTACATTGAATTTCTCAAGTTGAATGGCGATGCGGAGCTTTTGCTAATAATCTTTCTTCCTTGCGAAATTCATCGGAGAAAACTGGAAAAGAACTGCTTCGATTGTTCACATGAAAAAACATTTTGATGATTTTTAGGGATAATTGTGCTTGTACAGATGTGATCAGGTAAAGGTACAGTTTTGATGACTGATGCCAGTGGAGCTTATGTTGGCATTCCTGCAAAATCTTCTGCATACTTGCTTGTTCAAGACGCATGCATTCACAAAATCAAACAAATGGAAGAAGCGAGTATAGTTCCTGGCGTGAAAGAGGAGTTTGTGATTGTTGGGGCAAATGAAGCTTATGATAGTTTAATCTTGAGTTTAAGGCTGATCTATAGTTTAATCTTGAGTTTAAGGCTGATCAGTATGACCTTGCCTGGGAAGGATGTAGGGTAAGGTGAGTACTTTCGGTACTTTGGACTTACTTGCATGATTTCTCATTCTTATAACTCCTAATTTTGTATTACAATTTATACAACTGTCCAAATTTTTGTTTCTGACGAGTTACCGTGCAAGTTATTGCTTTGAAGCATACAAGTTCTGTTTTATGGCTTGTACTGTTTTAAATGGAAATATATGCAGGTTGTAAGTGCAAATAAAGGAGGGCCTGAGAGGATTTGTTCCTTTCTCACAATTATCATCGGTCAGAGTAGAGTAGGTTTTTCAGTTTCAAATGAAAAAAATGGAGGGGAAGGGGATTCATTGGTGATCTTTTTGGCTCATTCAAGGTGGTGTGTATATGTCTGTTTCTAACATCATGAAAGGACAGATTTTGGACACAAACATTGGACATTTTGTCAATTTCGGGAAACAAAACTCATCTTAGAGTATATATATCGGTTATCTTTTCGTTGCCTGCCCTAGTTAACTCTTACATATTGATTGACTAATATACTAATGACACAGCTTGTGTTCAGAAAACAACTGGAGAAGAACCTCTGGGTGAGGAGCTTCCTCTCAAGTTTGTTGACATCGATGAGTAACATGCCAGGCTAGTCCTCAATAACCGATAGGCAGGTATTGGCTCAGTTGTGATTGGAACTGTTCAGAGCCTGAAACCATATGGCGCCGACATGATATCAATGGACTTCTTCATGTCAATTAAAGAAGTCATGATCGTGTCTCTGATATTGCAACGGTTCTTGAACCTGGTGATACACTTAAGGTGAGTTGAATATTAGCCGATAATTTTGGCCTCTACCTCTAGAGAGAAGCATCTTCTGCACTTTATATGTCGCGCAGCATTTAACCATTTCATTGTATAGGTCATGATACTGAGTCATGATCGTGAGAGGGGTCGACTAAGTCTTTCAACCAAGAAGTTAGAACCAGCTCCAGGTGATATGATTCGGAATCCAGAGATTGTTTTTGAATGGTGACTTCCAAACTTTGAGATTGAATTTATAGGTTATTGGCACATGGTAATGGTGAAAATTAGTTTGGTTTCTTGCACAAAACTAATTAAGATTATGTTTTTGATGTTTAAAGTATGCTTGTGTCTATTTCTTTTATGTTATGTATGATACATAGACAGAATGTTATAAGAAAAAAGAGAAAAAGATATAACAGATGAATATTTAAATTGGACTAATAAAAGTGAAAAAGAAAATTTGACAATTCAAACAGATGAAGTAAAATTCGTCATAAGCTACATCGTAACTAGTAGGCATGTGAATTAGAAAGGAATTACTGAGCAAATAGAACAAGAACAAGAGATCAACTATAAAAGACCAAATACAGAACACACTTCAATAATAATTATCAATAAATAGCTAAAAAACAGCAAAACAACAACAAAAATAATTTATATGTACATTAAGATTATAATCATCCGAACACTAAGAATTAGCAAATAACAAAAAAGACAAGAAAACAATAGCAAAAAGAGTTTGAAAGTGCATTAGAACTAAGGTATCCGAGATATAATAAAATATATTTTCAATGTCTGAAATTTGATGTAAAACATAAGAAGTCTGGCATGAAGATTTCGCGAGGAAATTCATTTTCTTGAAACACAAAATACAACAAAGGAGAAGTACTATTTCTTGTTAAGTCTCCTCTGCTCTCCTATCTAAAAATCCTCCAGTTCCTCTTTCCAAATGTTGTACACCATTGTTGCCTAACTAATCTTAACTACCTTTGTAATTGCCTTGATTCTTCATTTTGATATTCCCCAGCCAATTTATCGTGACCTCCCAGGATACCATAGGTCTGTCAATGTTTAATAAGATCTATATTCTTGCCCATGTTACTTTGGAATAGCTGCAACTAAGCATTAAATGCTCTAGACTTTGCAGACCTACACCACATAGTTCACACCAGAAGAACTCTAATATGTAAACCGTCTAGAGAACAAAAGTTAAACATTGGACAGAACTACGAAACAAAAGGGATGTGATTTTGTAAGTACAAAAAATGAAAAGATAAACGTTATCCTGTAGCCATTGCATGCAAAAAGCACCAAGTTTATCATCAAAGAATCCTACTCTCGGCTGACTTGCTAATAAAGGTATGTACTCTATATTGCAAGCTGAACCTTCCAATGCCTATTTTCTGCAAGCTCCACAATGGCAGGCAATAAAGATCAGGATAGTAAATCAATGCCAATAACCTACAAGTATAGCATATTTTTCTGTCACATGTGAATGTTGGGGTATAGACGTATAGTGTAATAGCGCAGAAGAATCCTTTTCAAGAGGACATGAAACTTTGACAAAAGAAATTACGTCTAAGTTATAGTAAATGGTAAAATGTGATGGAAGCATGTTTTATTTTGTCCTAGACATGCAACTCCATGACCTTCAAAGGATCAAATAGTAAAAGATAAAGTTCCAAAAGAAAAAAAAACTATCGGAAGGTCACAGTGCCTAAAGATAATCGACAAGGTCTTTTCCATGAAATTCTATGCTCAATTTATAAGATTAAGTTACCTCACCAAACATAATTTGTTGTTTTCGGTTGTTACAAACCTGATTCACTTTATCAAGTATGCTAATTATGTTCAGACAAACATCCGAAAATTCATCCTTCAACAGGGAAAGAAATAGAGGAAGAAGCTGCTCAATTATTACATCCTAAATTCAAAACCAAATACAGTTTGAATCCATTGCATGTACATCACCATGATAAAGGAAATTGAAAGAATGTCGGTTCATTTTAGAAATAGAAAAGCATTTTGCAATTGATTTACCAAAGAATTCATTCTAAATCCATTTGATTTATATTGATTTTCGTCTTTTTTTTAAGAAGATGAAAATTCACAATATGACTTTTTATAATTATAATTTTATTTATAATGTTTATTTATCTTATAGACTTAATTTATCTTATAAATCAATTAATTAAAAATATGCATAAAATAAAAGAACACCTTTAAAAAATTATATCTCAAAAATTACAACTAGTTGATTGATTGTAGGATATAAACTACCAAATCCCTACTTGCATGACTTGAAAATCAAATTTTGAAGCAAAGAGAAAGGATTTTATATACTAGAATATAAGTTTAATACCACACTTATGAACATAATCAAAACATAAAATTTTTCACAAACTAAAAAAGATATTTAACACCACCTTTTATTGAAAGACTAAAATAATTCATAATTTTTTAAAGAAGTTTCTTTGTGTTCTCAAATTTTCCTTTTACATGTTTTGTAATTCACAGAGGATCTTTTATATTTCCTAAAAAACTTCTTTTTATGCCTAAATTCAATATAAACTCTACAGAAGTTTCATTTAACTACTATAAATAGGATTCATGTAAAAATAAGGTGACAAGTTAGTAAAATACAAATTATAGTAATAAAAAAAATCTTACAGTAATATAAAAAATATAATTTGCTCAATCTACTTTCATTTTAATTGTCTGCTCTCTTCTATTAGTGCCAACAAGTTTTGGTATCGGACCATTTCTTAAACGTTCATGACAAGTTTATAACTAGCTAATGCAGACTTCATTTAAAAAGAATGTGTTGCCTGGTTAGGAATTCTCTAAGTTGCACCATCTTGTTTACACAAGCTTTTGTAAAGATTCACTTAATTTTGTAACTCTTATTTATTATTAATAAGGGCAGACTTTAAAGTAATCAGTAAAGTTGCTTCCAAAAGAAAGGTTGGTTATGTTGACATTAATAACCCTTTTTTCACGAGAGTCTTATGTATCGGCGTAAGTTGAGTTTGTTATTTATTATTAATGATACCTTTAACTTCTAAAAAAAATAAATTAAGAACTATAATTTTTTTTATTACCCACAAATTATCCTAAAGAGTCTCAATTATGAGAAGGCACCTTTAAATCATCCACATCCAAAATAATTCCAGCTCGAACCGGATAGGTCCCTTGCAGGTGACAAAGATTTAGACTCAAGTTTTAAATGGCTGCATATATGAGAAGGATTTAAAACCGCGACCTCACTTAAACTAGAAGAGTCGCTTACCAACTCACCTACACCTTGAAGTTAGAAATATAAATTTTCATAAACATGAAAGAGTATTGCTATATTTGGTTTTATTTTATTTCCAAATTTAATTGAGCATTTAGTTTTAATTTATTTTAGTTTTCATAATTAATAAAAATTAATTAATTTTTTTTCAATTTTATTATGATTTGATCAGCCATTAATTAAATATATACCACTGAATTATTTAATATTAATTGCTATTAGAAAATTATGACATATAATTAATTATTCAATTTATTTTAATTTTTATGATCAATTTAAGACCCACAATTGTTTTGCAAGCTATTTAATAATTTTAATTTTAAAATTTCAAATATCATTAAAATGTAAATTTCAAAATTTGTATAAAAGATTATAATATTTTAAGAAATTAATTATCTAAATGAAAGATTTCAAATACGTTAGATAAAAAGATTTGAAAATTTTTGCCACTTGTATCGTTTTATTAGATATTAAGAAGACACGTAATCGGAGAGAAACAAAAACTGAAGAACATGGATCGGTTGAAGATAACATAAAGCTCAACCATCCGAAACGATGACGTGGCAGGTCGGAATGCATTTGCGCAGAAGAGATGATTGCAAAAATTATCAAACGCAAAGTTGCAAGCTTTCCTACATCACCTGATGAGAATCTTTTGTTTTGGGAAAGGAATGAACTGATTGACAAGAGAAAATCATTTCTTCTTCAGATTTGTGAACTCAAGCAAGGAATCTGACATCTGAAATAATTGTTTCCTTGATTCTCTCCATTATTTTGTGTTTGAAATATAGAGAAGACCATTTTGTTTGCTCGCTGTAATCCCACTGATTCTTATCTGAATTTGAGAGAAGACTCGAAATTGATCTTGCTGGCGTGAAGAGTGATTCTTATCTGAATTTGAGAGAAGACTCGAAATTTATTGTGTTGGCGTTAAGAGAATTGAAGAGGGGAAATGGCGATTTCGAGGAGTGGATTTGCCACTTGGTTTGACAAGAAGGTGGCTGATCCTTTCTATGAGATCCTTCGCAGGTACAATGCCAAGTGCCCTTCTTTGCTTTCTTTCTGTTAATAAATGGGTTAATGAGTTGGTTGATTTTCCTTGGTTATTTGTTGCAGAGGTGCAGAGCCAAGACAATTGGCGTTCTCTGCTGCTCTTGGTATTACTCTCGGCATCTTCCCCATTTGCGGTATGCTTTTTTAACTGCTATTTCTAATGTTGCCTTGTATAAAGCTTCGAATTTTCCGCTTGCATGATGATCTACTGGTTATCCGCATTCGCTGTTAATCCCCTCAAGTTTTGTGAGGATGATGTCAGAAATTTTTTGTGTCAACACAATGTAAAGAGTGCCCTATTCCTTTCATGTGAGGTTTCTTTTTGCCATGACCTTGTAAAACCCATTTCTTTTGAGAGGAAATACGATTAAGATTGACGAAGGAAAGAGTGACTGTTAGTTGGAGGTTATTAATCTGCAGAAAGAAATACTTTAAAAGTACCAAAACTCCACAAGGTATCAAGTACTAGAAAAGAGCCACCCACGTACTGTTAAGCTATGTTTGGTTAGACTTATGCTTTTTAATGGAATAGAATGGAATGAAATGATTTATAATAGAATGGAATATAAGTGGATGTAATATTAGAAATTTGTTGTTTGGGAGGGATGGAAGGACTCATAAGTAATATAGTGAATATAATGCAATATAGTGTAAAGTTATTTATCATTTTACATTCCATCCTAAGCCTCACAAATCGGAAGTTTTTCATTTTTACTTTTTAGGAATGAGATGTAATATGGAACCCTTCTTTTCCATTCCATTTTATTACATTTCATTATAAACCCTCTTCTCAAATGATGGAATAATATTACATTCCATTCTATTCCATTAATAAACTCCCAACCAAACATAACCTTAGCTTATGAAGGATTTACATTCCATTCAGCGTAGCTGCTTTTTTTTGTTTTGTTGTTGGATGTTATTATGGTTGAGATTTGATAGTTCTTTAATGTCATTATATGGGTGAGAATGGATGTTTCCTTGTTAGCAGTAGTTTCTACCGCAAGGAGCTGGCTGGTATGCCTTCTGTCACCAGATTAAACTTGAGTAGACTGTGTGTTTGCTGTGTATCCCCGACTCCCAATCCTACTCCCCTGTCCTATTTCTATTCCGCTCTTGGATGATGGAACTAAGGATTTCTTTCTTTAACTTATGCCTGATTTTTCATATTTTTACTTTTTATCTTGTACATTTAGATCTTATGCTTCTGAATCTCAATATACATTTGTGGACAAACTCTGCAGACTTGTTTAACAGTTTATTTGGTTGATCATGGTATCTTTACTAACAAATGAGCCGATGCGATTGCTCTAAGTCTAGGTTTAGGTTTTCTACAATACAAAATGAGTTTGTGAAGTATATAGCAGCTTCAATTCTTGGACCCAAGTAACCATATATTGTTGTTCACAGGGGTCACTGTTCTGCTTTGTGGGGTGGCTATTGCTTTACTTGGGTCTGTTTGCCACGCTCCAACTGTGATGTTAGCTAACTTCATTGCTACACCAATAGAATTGAGGTAGTTTCGTCTCTATCGATCAGTCTTTAACATTTATCTCTTTTTACTGATTAATTTGAGATTATTTGAGTGATAATCTTCTGGATTAATATTCAACATGGCCTTATTCTATCAAATGCACTTGAACATCTTATTACCTTCCCATAAATCTTATTCTCAGGAGTTTAATCTTGTTTTATTTTTTCAAGCCTTGTGGTACCCTTCTTGCGATTTGGTGAAGCTATCGCTGGTGGGCCTCATTTTCCATTGACATCTGATGCTTTGAAGAAGGTTTTGACTGGCCAGGCTTCACATGATGTCATATTAAGTATTGCACATGCGGTAGGTAGCCAATTCGAGGGAATTTAAGTATTGAAAATTTTGTGTATGCAGTTGCCTTGCTGCTTCTGGTAGTTAGTGCCTAGTTTTCTATGCCTAATTGTGTTCGTAGTCATCAGCATAGCTACGTATATGCATTATTGGCTGAGAAATTTAAGAATGAGATGATGCAGAGCCATGAGAAATATATATCTGAGTATAATACTATGCAGAGCAGCAAAAGAAATTGCAACTTAAATATATGATGAGAGCGGACCTATTAGAAATGTCAGGAGTCAGTGCACCTTGGGGGATGATTGCCCTGCCCTCTGAACTTCCTATTCTCTTAAAGCACCTAAACATTATTCTCCTATACCAAATTTCTGGTTGCGATGAAGTGGCCTGAAAATGAATTAGAGAAACTGAAGATGTCTTTCTGGGAAATTTTAACATGGAAAACACTTTTTTGGTGGGAAACACCTCTTCCACCCAAAACACAACTGTCCCAACACCTAATTTCTTGTAGTTTATAGTGCAGTTTATTGTCCTCAGAAATATAAATTAATGCTGAACTAAATGGATACATGCAAGTCTTATTCCTGGTGTTGGATGTTGGAAAAACTTAAGATTAGGAATAAATCTATGCAACTTCAGTGTCTTGCATCAGTATAGCTTGGGCCTTCAATTTTCTTCTGTAAGTCCACTTCTCTGCAAATTGATAGATAAATAAAATGACAGAGAGATGGCCAGGTTGCAGTGAATTTTCAAGTGATATTGCATATTCCTCATTTTTTATCTGTTTATTAACCTATCTTGCAAACTGTAACCTTAATGGTTGTATTGAAGAGTACAGAAGCCTGCCGCTATGGCCTAACCAAGAAAATTTGTGTTGGGATAAGGTGATCTTATGGCATCACAATAATCTTGCAGTTGTTAGGATGGCTTGTTGCTGGACCCTTCATCCTTTCTGCTCTATACATAATATCCTTGCCATGTTTCAAGATCTTGGTTCGCAAGTTCAGCACTGTTATATCAAGCCCAAAGAAGCCACCTAATTCTCATGCAGAACTCAGGCTTAAGGTGAGAGATGTTTAATTAAATGGAACCCCCATATGCTTTCTTAAGCTACTGACAAGGAAGATGATTGATTGACATTGTAATTGTTTATGTATATACAACCTGCTGAAAATGATTTTGTACATAAATGTCATGCCTTGACAGGAGTATGTTTTAGCCATTATTTACATACTTTTGTGTATTTTCCCTGCTCATGAAAGTGGAAAGCTCTTGATTAACTCGATCAACTTTTTATATTGGAAGTATGAACTCTGGACTGCATTCATTCAGTTGAATTCCAGTACTCTTTTCAACTCTATGGAAGGTAGTTTTCAACTCGCTTACAGGGTGTATGTACGTCTCAAGTTTTGTGAGGTTTCTATAGAACTCTCGGGCGTTGGCATTCTCAATCCATCATGGAATGCAATCACCAGAGCTATAATACTCCTTAGTTTGGTGTGGACAATCCTAGACTTTTCTAACCTGAAGACCCTTTTCCATGTTCTGTGTCCATAATATCCAACACACACACACAAGTAGCTATTATACAGAGGTCGTCGTATTATACCATAATAAATTATTATACAGAGGTCGTCGTATTTTACCATAATAAGCTGACCTTTGGATGTAAGTAAGAGCCACCGTGAACAGGACTGGTCCTAATGCTTATCATCAGCTGTAATTTGGTGGCATGGAAATCAATCTGTATTCACAAATCTGGTCTCACATTCCAATTCTATGTGTCAAACCAATCCCTTGGCTTATTGTTGCTGTCCTGTCAATTTCAATTTGTACACATGAATTAAAATACTAAAATCACAACGAATTGCCGTGAAGGATATTTGTATTGTTAATTAGATTGAAATCTTAATCACGCACACTAAAACGTGAAACGGATAGTGTTCCCTTTTATTTATAATATCAGTATCTTAGTGACATTGGCATTTTGTCAGATCGAGTGTATATCATCACCTTTGACAATCGACCTCATCAATTAATTAAAATTCGTTAAATTTAATAAATTTTGATGCTTGACTTGCCGATTTTTATCATTTCTAAAATGTTAATAAATTTTTTTTTGGAATTTTTTTATAATTTTATTTTTAATAAAAAAATAATTATCGAGGAGAACTGAAGCTAACTCTTTTTTATCTCCCACACTACACATAAGCTTACTTAAGTTATTCTAAAGAAGCCTTAGGTTCTGTTTGGTTTAAAGGTTAATAATGAGATGGAATGGAACGTAATACACTTTGGTCATGTCGGCTATATTTAGGCCCGAGCCCAATCACGCAGGCCAATCGGTCAGTCCCATACTCATCGTTTAATCCAGGCTTGATTCACACATTCCTGACCCATTAGCAGAAGGAAGTCCCCCATGCAGATACGTAACAAAACATAAACCTAGCTGCATAATCGTATATAAGGTATAATTCTCCCATAATCAAGGTATGAAACTAATAACCTAATCGTTTT